>SRLM01000153.1:3022857-3205444 GCA_015708895.1 Populus ilicifolia | reverse complement strand
TCAAGATCCTAACCAGCTGAATCAAAAAACGCATGCTTCATTATGATTGTAGAAATGTGAAGTATGCTATGGAAGTAGAATTCAGAATCAGTCCCCCTTAATTATTGATGCTATCATTGAGGGGATCTGATTCTATAGCAATATTTTGCATGGAATCTTTTACAGAATTGCTTCTCAGTTTGCCAAGTGTAAGGACATGCAATAGATTGCATTGGCTAGGCACTGACATTGCTGGAGTTGCTATGTGTTATCCTGAAGTATCATTGACTTCTTGATACTTTTCAAATCATTGATAAAGGAACAACTCATCCTTTCCTTCCACTTCAAAAACCTGCATTATTTAAAGTCTGTACTCGTTTTTCCTTTCTTATTTTCTTGATGTTCTTTGCAATCGATAATTTTTGTAAGGTTATAGCTGGAACAGTGGCAAGCGACCCAGAAAAATATAATGAAGCATTTCTTGGGAAGCCAAATGGTGAATATTGTAATTGGATTCGTGACTCTGAGAAGTGGGGAGGTAGGTTTAACTCTTTTTTTCTTGCCTCTTGAAACAGTGCTTTAATTTCTATTGGGATGGTTACTGAAATGAAGTGATTAACCATCTAAATTACAAGACTATTGTGTAGGACTCTAAGAAGCTGCAGTGTCTGTGGAGCTCTCTTTAGTCAACAAAATTGCGTTCATATTCAATATATAATGATCAAAATTTAGCAGCATATAGGAAAAGCCCCCTTTCACCACTGAGTCATTAGTGTCCAAGAGTTTGGCATCTTGACTTCATGAGCTAAAAGGGTTAATAAAGATAAATTGCTTTTTGCACTCATGTTTAACGTTGGGAATCTAGTAACTTTATGCAACATCACTCTCTATATTCTCTTATACAAGAAGTGACTCCCAAGTATTATTCATTGCTTTATACCAAGTTCCTTTATTCAATGTAGAGGAAGACTTGGATTCTTGAACCTTTACAAAATAAAACACCTTTTAGTTTTTGTCTTCTTTAAAAGAAAGCAATGAACACATCAGTTTTGTAATGTTCTTCAATTAAAGAATTCTTTTTATCTCTCATAATAACATATTTTCAAGCATAATAACATATTTTCAAGCAGTTTTGTAATGTTCTTCAATTAAAGAATTCTTTTTATCTCTCATAATAACATATTTTCAAGCATATATAAAGAATTTATAGAACAAGGAATTTAAGACTTGGATTCTTGAATCTTTACAAAATAAAACACCTTTTAGTTTTTGTCTTCTCTAAAAGAAAGCTGTGAACTCATCAGTTTTGTAATTTGACTTCAATTAAAGAATTCTTTTTATCTCTCACAATAATATATTTTCAAGCATATATAAAGAATTTATAGAACAAGGAATTTAATATTTTCTGCCTAGGAAAAGGGAACCTGTTTGATGAGGACACTTGTCTACAAACGTCAGTGCTGTAAAGGTGGAGTCATAGTTTCATCTGTATCCTATGAAACACAATGGGAAGCACTTGAGGAATTTCCCAGCAAACAAATAACCTATAAGCTGGAAATCATGTCAGCAGTTTTCAGTAGAAAAATTGATATTCTCATAATGATCTAAATACTGGAATTGGAATCCTAAGCATTACATTTTAGCAGTAAAAGGATTGTTTAGTTTAGGTTGTTGGCAGTTGCTAGGTCCTCGGCTTGATTTAAGTGTCTTTAAATTTGTTTTGATTTGATCGGCACCAAATTCACCAAATTATGTCTGCTATTGTTGAGATCTTTATCCATTAAAATCTTTTAGTCATTCTTTTCCTTTCACAGTCATGCACTAATTTCTGTACGCTTTTTAGATGTTAGTTGTTTGCTCATTGAACTATTCTGATTACTTTTCTTCTTGTTGCTCTCTCGTGAAGGTGCTATTGAGCTTTCAATACTAGCAGATTATTATGGACGTGAAATTGCGGCATATGATATCCAGACCATGCGGTGTGATTTGTATGGTCAGGTCAGTGTTAGTTATGTTATTTTTGTTTGAAATATCTCCAACTTGAGCATTTCTTAATGTTTACAGTCATTTATCTTTATCTTGCTATTTGACAGGACAGGAAGTACTCAGAAAGGGCCATGCTGATTTACGATGGACTCCATTATGATGCTTTAGCTGTATGTTTTTTCACTTCCAATATTTTTATTTATTTAATTTTTAGCATGAGATTTCTTGTCAAAATGTAGAATTAAGGGAGGATATAATTACGAAAATGTGTGATCTATGGATCTGGAATACTGGAATGTCTATGGTCTCAGTCCTTACAAGGGAGATCTTGTGGTCAAACATTGTCCTAACCATCAGAGATATTGAACAGTGAGCTTATAGACTGCAGGATTGTTTAGTTTCAAAGTCCCATGCTTGCTATGCTGTTATAATAATTTATTTCTTTCTGCTGTACTCCGTCAACAATATGTTTTTTTGTCTGTGTATCCCACTTATGGGACCCTTCTCTTGGTTATGCATACAAACAGATGTCTCCATTTGAGGGAGCTCCAGAGGAGTTTGATCAGACCATATTTGCTGTACAGAAGGACAGGACCATCGGACCAGTTGAGGGGCATGCTCTTAATCTTGTTAAGGAGCAACAAAGGTATTATTTATGTAAATAAAATAGGACAAGTGCTTTAACACATGGAAAGAAGTTTCATATTCAGATTTTATTTATGAAAGATGTAGCTTTTGTATATCCTGCTCTAGATACATGATAGGATATCGTGGTCTAAATACATAATGGGACTGGAAGTAGATTTCAACGGATGAAATGCCTTCTAGACAAAGTCCAAATAATTCAGAGGCTAGAGATAAGCTTGATGACCGTGGATCATTTTTTTGGCAGCATAGTTCGTATCTTCTTGAAAATTTATTTTCCTTTCTAGAATTTTTATGAATCAGATTTTTAAGATACATCTAGGTCACAGTAATTCAGTTTTTGCTCTGATGCTGCTCTGCATTTCAAGAGCATTAGATACTTCCCCAAGGAGTGATCTTAATTTGCACTCCCTCAGCGATTTGATTCTCTAACTAGCAACAATGTAGTTCTTGTTATTTATTTTCCCTATTTGTCTCCATAGGTCTATGTTGATTGGTGAAATCTTCTAATGAAGAAATATTTATTTCATTCATTGCTTGTAGGAAAAGAAGTTACACAGACACGGCCAACTTCACTTTGCGCTGCGGGGTATGCCAAATTGGAGTCATTGGCCAGAAGGTTAGTTCATGCTTGCTCCATTCTCCGTGCGTGCTTGTATTGGGGTTTATGCTATGTTGAGCTATGTTACCATGTTGTCATTCTCATGTTAATATTTAGGAGGCCGTCGAGCATGCGCAAACCACAGGCCATGTGAACTTTCAAGAATACAGATGATACTAACTGTGCAAACCAAACCACAGAAAACAGAAACATCTTCTTTCTCAAGTTCCTCGGCAGCTAGAGAGAGGATTGCTGTACTATCCAGTTTGTCAAGTTGATTTCTTTTATCAAGGAACCCAAATAAAGATGTTTGTGTGTACTTTTGTTGTTTTCGTGGCTTTGCTGTAACCCTAGCTTTTAGTTGTGTGTACTTGTGTCTGTAATCGATAAACTGTGTTTGGTAACATCTAATTCTTTGGTACCAGTTAAATTCTTTTATGCTGTATGCATAGTTGTCAACCTGGTCTGAGTTTTTCCCACATTAGCATAGTTTGGAAAATAATTCTCATTTTCGTAGAGAAACAATGATCACGCATCTGCTACATGCGCCATCTTAGATCTTCATAAAAATACATGTTGACTTTTGTGAAGGTTAATTATTTGGGGAAGGAAAGGAAGAATGAAAATTTGCTAGTTGCTGATGATGTAGTACACGCGCATCTATGAATTTTCATAGGATTATTATTTTTATGCTAGAGGGTGAATTGTTTTTCTAACTGTGTTGATTTAGGAAATAAGTTTATCAATTGTGCTACTGTGGAAAAATACTCAAAAGGGACTGATAAGAAAAACAATTTGAGCTATTAGGGTGCTAGGTCAATTATTTTTTTACTCAAATGATTTTTTTGAAAAAAGAAGATTTTTTAATTGTGAAATGGGTCCTGGATCAATATATTTTTAATTTCAAATTGAAATTGAGTATAATTATTATGATTATGCATAAAAACTAAATTCTTTGATTTTGTTAGGAAATTTGTCATTTTTTTTATGGGCTAATCTTCGCTTTATAATTTAGATCATGAATCTGAAAGAAGGTTAATTTATCTTAATATTATATATATATACATATATATATATTAATTTTGTTTTTTAATTTTATTGTTTAATATTAGATTTATTAAAAATTATTATTTTTTTTATTTTTTTATAACATAAATTGCAAATTTAACATGTTATTCTAGTTAACTCATATTAATTAAAACCATCTTAATGGATTTATTTATATTTATAATTCATGTATTTTTTATTTTATTTTTAAAATACACTAGCGCTTACCTGTTTCTTTTAAATTGTTTTTTTCATTACACATATCTAGTGCAATCTATAATTTAATCATCACAGACATGCATTGACTAGGCCTTTGAGCCAACTATCACGGAAACATAAACATAAGAAATGCATGTATAGTTTTAAATGAAGCAGGTTGATGTAGTCCCTTCAATTGACTGAGCCCTAATCACTCCGATCGCTTCTTCCTTAATTTGTGTATGCTTTTTCCATTTGCAGTTGAATGACAATGACTTAGCTCATGAAATGTTCAAATGCTCACTGTAGATGTTGTCGGCCATGGCCATGCAACTTGAAAATTGTATGCACTAATGGATCTCATGCTCTAACATATAAAGTCTCTTTCTTTCCTTTTCCTTTTCTTTAATTTAACAATGAGCTCTTTTTTCCTTTTTCTCCCCTCGATTTTAAGCAAAATAATCAATGTTTGAATCTCATATATTCACGAATTTTATTTTTCGCTCTGTTCTTGATTGTTTAAACCTTATATCTCACATACCTCGTATGAGAGAAATTTATTCTAAAACTGTTCTTGAGAAACTAAACACGCTTCTGTTTCATTTGTATTTGACTGTTGTTATTATTATAAGGTTCAACAAGCCTAGAGTTTCTCCAGGAAGATAGCCTTCTGACAAGTCTAAGATCTCCATTTATCTTTTAGAATTTGGAGGTTTGTGCATCAAACACAAACCAAACAAGCTCCAAGAAGGGGCCAGTAACACAGTATTATATATGTTTCATCAGCCGTGGATAAAAAAAATAAAATTTCCTGTATGTTTTTTAACATATAATTTGTTAACAGTAAAAGAAAAGGAAAATATTTTTTAGCAAAGAATTAAAAAGAAAAAGGAACGGTTCTTTTAGCAGCAAAACCAAAAACTGGTTCCTGTATATTTGTATGTGCAAGAAAATGCAAAATGTATAGAGCTTGCTAACTTAACTAACTAGTAAAGCTACATATCTTTTTTCCTACAAAACATGACCATGTACAACAAGAACCCATAAATGGATCATCGTCCTATCCCTCAGCAAAATCAGCTCTTAATCACTCAGGTATACTCTGTAGATTAGGCCTCCAGGACTGTTGTTGTGGCTCACATGATCTGTGATCACTACTAGCATTCATCAACTGGGACAGAATTTGTTGCACTGATAGTCCCTTTACTTCAGCCTTACCCAGCAACTCCTTGAGTTGTTTCTTTGTAATCTTGATCTTCACTGTTGCACTTGTTGTTGTTGTTGAAGAAGAAGATGCGAAATCTCTCATGTTATTATGATCTCCAAGAGGCCCTTTCTCTTCCATGTTGTTCATGGCCTTCTCTCGCATGTCATGTCCTGAAATATGCCTCCAGAAATTTCCCATGCTTTTTTCTTTATCTTTCGAGGGTGTGATGGCGTATGGATGTTTATGCAGAGATAACAAGTTATGGGCATGGAGAGGAATGACATGTTATATAGGAAGGGACATGGTGCGTTGTAGAAGAAGATGAGAGAAATAGTCAGACTTGATTTGTTGCCACGTGAGATGACATGTTTAGTGACCTGGCAAATGCCTGTGATGACCATATTACCACTTTGCACCTGATGGCGGAGTAATCTTTTCCATGGTAATAAAGTTGCTGCTGGTGGGCAGCTGTCGCTGGTATGCTTGCATGGCCTGGCTCAGCTTGGCTTAATTTCCTGTAGTGTTTTTTATTTATTTATTTATTAACATAAATGCTTGGGTTAACTTGGATATAATTTGATTAATTTTATAAGTTTTGATGTTAATAATTATATAAAATTTTAATAATCATCATATTAATAATTAGAGAGCTTAAATTTAAAAATATATAAAAAAAAATCCTTTGATCTCAAACACTGATCTATCAACTAGATGATTAAAATAATAATTCAATTGTAACATGATATTTTAATTTCAAAGGCAATTTGCAAGAGCTAAATTATCAATATAGTGTTTTGAATGGTGTAATTTAGCTTCTTCTTCTTTTTAATGAAAAAAGTGTTTGAACATGCCATTTTATATTTAGTATTTATTTGGGGTCGCAGTTCAACCTATTTTTCATGAAAAATTATTTTTAAAATTATTTTTTTAGTCTTTTTTAATTGTTTAATGTGCTGATATCAAAAATACATTTTAAAAAATTAAAAATATATTATTTTAATGTGTTTAAGCAAAAAAATATTGTAAAACAATCATTGTCACACTTCTAAACACATTCTTAATCTAAAATGAGAAAAGATAAGGGGAAAATTTAAAAGATGTCATTTAGATATATTATTTTTTTATACACATACAAAACTATGTATAAAGTTACAAAAATTCTTACTTTTCAAAGTAGGACTGAGTATTTTCAGTCCGATCTGGTTTTGGACCAAAATAAACAACCAAATCGATTTTATTTTTTTTTGTTCTGGAATGAACCAAACTAAAAATCAGTTCAAATTGATTAATTTCAGTTCAGTTCAGTTTGTTACCTTCCAAACTGGTTCAAACCGATATTATTCTAGTTAAGTTTTTTCTGGGGTTTTTTTTACCACTTTTTCAGCACTTTTATTTATGTACTTACTTCCAAATCAGTAGTATGTGATTTACAATCCAAATCCCAAAAGACAGTAACGAGGACAATATGAAAATAGAAGAAACATTGAGCCAGAACCGAAAGTGTTCTATAATTAAATCATAGACCAAAGATAAGCAAGTCCTCCATGTAAAATGGCAGATAGTGACCAGCATCCGTGCCAAAACTGAGCATCACAAGTATTGTAGGTTGTTCAACTGAATGTAACAAGTTGCATATAACTGTATTTTGTATCTTTTTATCAAAAACCCAACTCAACTTAAACAAAGTTCAAATATTATATTCTTTCAGGTGGATCCGTGATACCGTAAGATAGATTTGAGAGATGAGAGGTAGAGAGCATGGAAAAGAATATAAATTTGAGAGATAAGAGGTAGAGAGCATAGTATAAAATGCAAATTTAGAAGATGAGAGACAAAGAGCATGGAGGAGAATATAGATTTGAGAGATGAGAGGCAGGGAGTATAAAAAAAGAGAGGCAAATTTGAAAGATGCGAGGACAAGGAGAGAGAGAGAGAATGGCTGAGAAAATAAGAATGGTGAGATAAGTTTAGGGTTAGAAAATATGCTATTTATACTTATTTTTTTTAAGAGATAGCTTAATTAAACCAGTTTAATTCGGTTTGGTTTAATCAGTTTTAGATTTTGAAAATCAAAACTGAATCAAACTGGAAATATTTTGTGATTTTCTAATTGGTTTAATAAGTTTTTTTTCACGAGTTTTTTCAATTATTTTTTTATAATTTTTATAATTTAATTAATTTTTTAATTTTTGTCTCACCTCTATTTCAAAGTGTCGTAACCTCATTTATTCTTTCAACCTAAGCATTGAATGCTTATTAACTAAATATATATATATATATATATTATTTCATACATTAAACATAAATAGTAATATATTATAAAGAATGATATTTATACAGAATATATATATATGATAGAGCTTTTATAGTGTGAATATATGTATATAATTTTTTTTTATAATATTCAAGCTATAAGATACTCCTCGTGGGAAAATGAATGCAAGAAAAAGAGAGAAACAAGAAAAAAAATTAAAAAGAAATTAATATAGCTTGAGCATCATGAGATTTTATTTTACGAAAAGCAAAATAAAACACAAATTATTATTACGTAGAAATATATAATAAGGATAATCCTCTTGTGTTCGAGTAAAAAGTAATGATAAAAGGGTCCGGCTAACGGCTAGAAATAGCCAGGGACCAAGCCAAAACTAGAGCGTTCCTCTGGGTGTGAACACGGTTCGAGATGGAATCTTCAGGCTTGGTAGTGCAGGTGTGAACGCAAACAAGAGAAAGGAATCTTTCACCTGGAAGCCTTTAGCCAGTGCACTATCCCGGGTGCCGTCCTCCCCTTTATTATAATAATATTTTAATTAAAGTAATTTATAATTAATCATTACCGCAATTATGACAATCAAAGCTTATCCACTAATTAATATATTCCCTTCACACCAATCAGGATGGCGCTGTTCCTTTTTATCAAGAAAATTAAATAATTTACACTGAGGGTCTTCTCCTAGCGGTGAAACAAATTTATTTTTTTTACTGTACCTGGATTTGAGCCTTAGCATACACGTCTGTCACCCCCGCGGTGCCTTACATGCCTACTGGGTTTGCAGGGTATTCAGTGGGCCGTGGGGATTAGTTGTGATGCGCGCAAGCTGACCCAGACACCCCACGTAAATAAAAAAAAATTAAATAATTTATATTTCCTCTGGCCTCTCAGAAATCCTACGTGCGGACGCAAATAATTCATCTTTGAAAATTAAAATCCTTGAGTATTGTTTTTCTTATGTAATTGCAGCACGAGAGGACCACGTGTTTTATATTTTAGCATTTGATGGACGCATGGGAGAGGAATAATGAAAATAATTTAGTTCACCAGTCAGATCTTCGATCTCACTTTCTTCCTTCAGATATATGTGCGCAAATTATTATAATTCAATAAAAGATTATTGAGTATTTATAATTATAAAATCTTTTTAGTTAAATAATTAAAATAAACCTATAAAATACATATAATAGATCCATTTTGATTGTTAAACTCAACTCAAATTAGTGAATTGATTGAAAAAATTTAAAATTTGATCGTTGTTATGTTTTTAGTAGACGTTAACAGATTAAACTCATTTAAATTAGATTATTTTTGAATGATCTAATTAACTTAATTAAACTTAGTTTATATATATAAAAAGGATGGACTCAACTTAATGAATTGATATGAGAAATTCAAAACTTGATGTTTGCTAGAGTTTTATTTAATATTGATGAGATCAAACTTATTTAAATTAAATTATTTTGAATGATTTAATTAAATTCAATATATATATATATATATATATATATAAAAAGATGATGAACTGACTTAATGAATTGATATGAGAAATTTAAAACTTGATCCTTACTAGATTTTTATTTGGTATTGACAAGATCAAACTTATTTAAAATGAATTCTTTTGGATGAAATAATTGACTTAATTAAACTCATTTTATATACATACATACATACATATATATAAAGGATTCACACCCCGTTAACCTAATAATCCAAGGTTTAGACAACTATGATATATATAAATTATAGAAAATTTCTTAACTCTCAGATATTTGGATGCAAACTTGGGAAAATCCACACCTACTTCAAGTCTTCTCCTCTTTATATGTACACACACACACACACACATACAAAGAGGAGAAGACTTGAAGTAGGTGTCTGCACATAAACTTGGGAAAATCCACGCCTACCTATAGATATGGTCTAATTCTGCATGCATAATAAAGAACTAGTGTTTAGGCCCATGGAACTGATAAAACAAGGTTAAATAAATTGATCAGACGAAAGTTGTTGGCAGGCTTGACGCCAAGTTGAACTTTCTCGACGATGGTTGGTGGGTCTAACTTGGCAACGTTCACTAACCTCTCCAACAATCCCATGCATGCTGCTATCCTCCAAAAGGCAAATCGAACCTAAAAAGGCCAAGAAATTAACCACTAAAAATGGATGCTTGGCTCTTTGGCTGCCCTCATCCTCCACCCACTTAATGGATTCCTTACACGTGGCACCCCTTCCCTTACTGCGATTCCATGGCATTCCATTTTATGCGAGAAACTAATCTATAAAGGTCTTTATTTACTGAAGAAGAAACAGAGTGATTTTTTAGGGAAGAAGGAAGAGTGGAGATTAAAATAAAATGAATCTAAACACTTGGATGGCTCAACAACATGAAAAACAGCTACAATCTGATGTAATCTTGAGAAAAAAATCCAAATAAATTAACCAGACGTACGTGTGCTAGTTGTTTATTATATAATATATGGTCTAAAGACTAGATCAAATGACTCAGATTGATCCATATATATATATATATATATATATATTCTTATTTAAAACCATGTTGAGGCCGCCAAAAATTGAAGCAAGCGTTGCTCCTTCCTTGCCTTTTGACTCGAAGAGGTAGCTGACTCAACTGAGAAAACCCTAACCTACCGTACCATGCAAATCATCGTATGCCGATGGAGAAAATGCTTGGAAATTGCGTGCCATTTGGGATTTTCTTGGGTTGACCGTCCTTTATTGGCTGTTGTGTTGTTGTAATCTTCTCCTGTTCCATGTAATTATCATTTAATTTTTAATTTTTATTCCATTTTACGTACGAGATAAGAACAACGCATACTTAATTATTAGGTTTATGGTACATGATCACAATTATTTCCAGCAGTGTAAGTTGCCCTAACAATTAGAGAAATCTTTATCTAGCAATATACGACTTAATTAAAAACATTTTTTATTTATAGCTAGAACCTTTTTAAAGTATTCCTAGCTCCTCTCTTAGATATGCCTTTTGGCTGTGTGTTCATTGCCGGCTATGTATGGTAAGTAACCCATTATTGTTAATTTATTGTCACTATATCATAGCCATTAGAGGAAACCATAAATATTATTGCTCCTGTATCTAAATGTTTAAGGGATTTATTTGGGAGTTAGCTCAGAAGAAGCACAAAAGTCTAGGTCTATAAGAGATTAGGTTATTATAGGTTTGGTCGAGACTCGAGACTGGAAAGATTTGCATCGATCACTGACTTGGTCTTTAGCTAAATCAGTTCCTCAAAGTTGTGAATTCAATAATAATCAGTCAACAACTTGATGCTTCGTTTACTTGCTCAAAGTCATGCAGAGTAATTTAAACATAAAAGTTTCTATAATCACGTAGATTAAGTTTTTTCTTGTTATTAATCTATTATGATGTTATGATATGGATATTCTATATTTGACTGGACAACAAAAATAAACTTATATGGATGTAGGAAAACTAACATGAAAACATTTTTATATGAAATTTTAAAAATATCTTGTATGATTATAGTTATAAAACTCAACTTGGGATCAATCATGTTTAAAGCTCCGAATACTGGTTTATGAGTTGACCCACGATTAGCAGGTGAACTCGTATTATGTTTTGGTTTAGATTTTTTTAAAAGAAATAATATCATTTCGATAAATAAAAAGAACAAAAATGAAAGCAAAACTTAACTAGAACTAGGTTCTGGATCAACAAGTCATTTAAGTTCATCTATTTGGCTAGTTTGCAATGTTTTATTCGAAACTGAAAAACGAAAGCATTGACTGGTCTTTTCATTTGTTCATCATGATGTTTTCTCTCTCTCAATTTGTCGAGAGGGATGGTGGGTCTGCTCGGACTTCGAATAGCTTCTTTGAGCGGGCAGATTTTCTCTCCTTCGGTTCTGGATTACTGGGGTGGGATCGAATTCTAAATTCTCAAATATCAACTTCATGGTATCTGAGACTCGGCAGGCATAATTTGCCACAAAAATTGTGAAGATGCATGCTACATGAAAACAATGTACGCAGTTTGGCAGTCGAAATCTTCCTAAAACGAGAGAAAATGCTCTCTGGCAATGTACTAGTAGGGGCTAAGCTCTTGAAGGCAGCAGCGCCCAAGCAGAAGTCAAGAAAACAAAATAGAAAAACAAGCAGAAAACAGGTCAATCAAGATCAAAATCACAGATTGACACTATGGTCTTCCACCACCAAAACTGCTGAAAATTGAAGAATTTAACGTAAAAAACACCTTTTAAATGTCACCAAGAATTTGCTTACTACAACTACCAAACATTCACAGAAGCGTTGAGCATTTCCTTGTGTTGGGGTCTTAATTTGGATTGTACGAATGGGTTTTAAAACAACAGTATATCCATTATATTATCCGACCCAATATTTTAAAGTCAGATACTATATATAATAATAGATTAAAAAACCTAATAAATTAATATTTTAAGTCGGGTGGCGGATAATTTTTTTAAAATCTGACCAAACTCGTACAATTTAAATTTTTGTATCTTTATATTTAATAATTTTTGAATTAAATGTTTATCTATATTTTATTTAGAAATATTTTAACTCCGAAAGCTTTATTAGTCAGTTTTCTATTAAATTTCTTTACATGAAATCTTTTAAAAACATTTTATCTGTATGCTAGAAGAGAGTGACAGGCACCTAGAATTTGTTAATAATGATTCAATGCATGAAAATTAAATCTAATATTAAAAAATATCAAATTTAAACTTTATAAAATATTAATTAGATGTAATAATAAATTCAAATCCATTCCAACCATATCATAAAGACCCTATACCTATAATATGTAATATCTTTTTCGGCCCATAAACAAAACTGGGTTTGATATTTTAAGCCCATTATTGGAGAAAAAACCTTGCCTAAAGCAAACAGAAAAGCAATGGAGTGAAAAAGTTGACCTCAGAAAGATTGTCTGTTTTAATCACAGCTGACACGTTACAATGAACACGTATTACATGTAGGAGGCCTTGTATCCTGATACATTGCTATTAGACAAGGCCAATGAACATGCACACAACTTCAGGAAACAGAATTGACTTGATCAAGAACCACACTTGTGGGAATTCCTGTGCAAGTTGTGAGGCTGTGCTGCTCTCTAAAGATCAAATATCTCCCCCTTGTTTGTAGTTCACAGAGACCGCCAAGTGCAGTGAAAAATGTCCACTTCTACAAGTTTCTATGGAGCTCAGAAAACTCTTCTGACGCTGGTGAGTGATCATCATGCTTCTGGGCAGCATCTCTATCAGCCATCATAGGCAAAAAGGGGTGCAACTCTGGTTGGGGAAATAGCAGCTTCAGACGAAAAGCATCTACTCCATTCAAGTAATAGCGAAAGAGTCGTTTTGCTCTAATAAAACCAAGACGGCCATATAGTGCGAGTGCTCCTTTATTTGTTACTTCTGCTTCCAATGTTACCTTTGGAGAGGAAAAAACAAAGACACAAAACAATAAAAAAAAAAATGACAACTAGACGTCATCTTCACACTCATGAAAGAATTAGCATGCTTGAATGAATGAACATAAAGCTGGGATATCTTAGAGCATAAGCAAATACGGGAAATGTACTCATTCAATGACCCACATTCTTTGGTGTGGTATTCATATGTTATGGAATAGACCATTTATCATCAGATTAGCAGAAAAAACAGTCCGATAATCATATGAAGTTCTTTTCAACTGTTCTGATATCCTCCATTCATAGTAAATTCAGAAATCCATACTGTTCAAACCAACTCAATATTCTCCCCTACCTTTTCTTTTTATGTCTGTCCAATTTGAAAAAAGAGAGCATATTCATGCATGAAAGTGAAATAACTAGAAATAGAATTAATGCATTATACACAAACACAGGGACGATCAGCAAAGCCAACAAATTTTAGAAGAAAAGCCTCACATAATTATTGGCTTCTTGGGACAGCAAGCATTTAAGTTAAACTTTGGAAATATGATAATGCAGCAAAGGATGGAGATGCCATATGCATGGACTTTTTTTTCCATTGAATCATTCTTTCAACAAAGAAAACTGAAAATTTATGGGATTGTTCAATTTAACCATATACATAAATCAGCTATGAGTTCCTAAGGTCATGTAGGTGCAATCAGTCATTGAAAGTCAAAATATCACACATAACCCGGCATTACATTAATAACACAGTTCATTGTTTGCATGGACTGATGTTTAATTGCCGGGATGTCTCCAAAGATACAGCAAGCTTAACCCTAATAATGATTAACACAAGAGGAGGGATGGATTTGAAATAAAACCTGCAGAGATAAATAACTAAGAGATCACACAGTACACACATGCACAGATACCAAAAAAGTTCGGAAGAAATTGTTTTTGGAGGCTTGAACAAGAGGCCAAGCATCACCATTTACACATGCCAAGTTGCCAACGAAATTCAAGAGGAAAGCTTGTTTTCCCCTTAGGTTTGAGATCAAGAGTGCAGAGGGAAAGAAAGGAAAAGTATTCAAATAAGGCAGTGAAGGTAATCACTTGAGCAGTTGCCTGATTCTCATTCTTTCCTATGCTATTTCAAACCTCAAACAGACACTTAATGTTTGATGATGATGCTTAAGGAATGGAGCTATTTTAAGGCTGCTCTACTAGACCCTCATCATTCAGTACCATTGAAAGTCCAAATGAAGCTTAGGAGTAAAAATTCATATTTTCTTTATGAATTGTGATGTTGTACAAATAATGCTACATCATGACGAGTATAAACCAAAGGGCACAGCAATTAAATTTCAACAAACCTCTTCGCATCCTGATTCCATCATCACTTGAATAGATCTGGTAACAAGTTCTGTGGCTGCAATATGAAGATAATTTCAATACAAGTTACAACACGCCCGTATACAAGCATGACATCAACACCCAACCTAGAAACTATAAAAAACCTAAACAACATGCAATCCATTGTCAATGCCACCCCAAATGTATGAAAACAAACAGTTGACATCGAGTTCAAATCAAATACAGACTCTTAACATACACAAGCATCCCAAACAAACATATTTCTACTACTGATGTCATCAACGCATGGACATTTTCTTGACAAACTCACCCCCCTTGCCTTCAGCGTTTCTAATAAATCTATAATACAGAAAAAACCAATTCAAGATTCACATATACGATCCAAGACAACCTAAAACTGTTCACAAAACCCCAACACGAAAGGAAAACCGAAACCATTACCAATGCCTCTTCCTCGATAAGGTTTGATGACAACTAACATAGCAATGTAACCTCTAAACGTTGAATTCCGATGATCCCCCATCTTACACACAACAGTCCCTACACATTTCCCTTTGTGAAACGCCTGAAATTGAAAACCCACCAACACAAACAAAAAATTACAGCAAAAAAAAAAATCCCAAGAACATAAAAAAAAAAGAACAGAAGGAAAAGAATCACACTTACCAAGAAAGAAAGTTGTGGCCAAAGATAAACAAAGTAACGGTATGTGAAGATGGAGTAAGGTTCACTAAGTTCTTGATCCACGAGATTCATGATTAATGGTAAGTGATGCTCACCACCGTAGCTAACGTATTCGATCTCTGAAGCATCGAATTCTTCTTTTCTCTCTCTTTCTTGAGCCTTTTCCATTGTTGTCTTTCTGCCTGTTTCTTGACGACGACTGTGCCAGGGGTTCAAACTCCAAAGAGTAGAACTGATGGACGGTTGTCAGAAAATGGAGTTCAATATGCTCGCTTGCGTGTCGGGCTTAGGAGGATTGGTCTTTATATCTAGGCTTCATGCTTCCACTATTTCTCAGTTTCATGCTAGGTTTAGCAAAAGGCCCATGATTATTATTTTCCGTCAATTTAACGAATAAATAACTTTTTATAATTTCTTTTTTAAAAAAGAAAAGTTATTTACATTCACAAAAACGTTATCATTTTGATCGAAAAAAATTATTATTACTTCTGAAACGGAAAATTAGATTCATGGAATAATTATAAGGGTAGATTTTTTGATTTTATAAAAAAAGGGTAGATTTCTTTTTTTATAAAAAAATAGGGTAGATTTAATAAGCAAATAAAAACCCCTCCAAAATTCAACTTAAGAGCGCGGCAAACCAATGCCCATTTCACCCCCTCGCTTCTGCATTTCCCTCTTTCTCGAAAAAATGGCAGACATCGAGCCTCCCACGTTCTCTCTCGGGTTAGATTTAGATATCGAATCGGAGCCCCGAATACCCACCCGCCACATCCAAACCTCCACGCTCAATCCAGCTCCAAATTCAAGCTCAAACACACCATCAGACGACCAAAATGGGGGACGCCAGGTCATGGATTCCGAAGAAGAGGAGGAAGAACTCGGGCCCGATGTCATGGATTCGGATCCTGAACCCGGACCTGGCCCAACCCGGGTCTTAAGGCGGTTAAGACGAGGACCCGCGACCCAGAAATCAAAGGTGAGGAAGGTGGAATTGGAGGGTTTTTGCTGTGATCATGGAGATGATGATATTGAAGAGTTCTCCTCACAAGAAGATTTTGGTGTTAGAGGTAAATTTCAGAAGCAACGGCTTTTATTTTCAGTTATTTTTAGTAGTTTTGAAATGGTTTTTTTGAGATTTTTTTTTTGGAATAATCTTGAGGTGGGGCTTGATGATAAAGTTGGAATCTTGAGTGATATTTATGATTTGATTTTGTGTTATCTTCGAGGGATTGAATGAATACCATTTGCTTTGATGTTGTGGAAAGATAAGAATAATTTTGATCTTTTCCATGTTGAATATGTGCTTTTTAATGGAAATGATGATTTGGGCCAATATTGTTTCATGGGGTTTGAGTTATAGTATGTATGTATTGATGTTGTAGAGTAAGTCAGTATAATGGGTGTTGCAACAACAGATTTTGAAGTTGATAAGAGATAGGTTTTGTTTAGTTGTTTTGGCGAGGGACTTGAGATTGGGGATGTTTTGTTAGGTAGGTGTTGTAATGGGAATTCTCGGTTTCCTAATTTCCTAGGAAAATATTGCTGCTTAGTAAATGAGTAGATGTATGAAACTTTGGTTAATTTGGTGAAGGACTTGATGTGATTTTCTCTTGTAGGCTCCATTTCTAAGAATTTATTAGCTTAGAGTTATGCTTTTGATTCTAATATGTGATTAAGTTTTAGTTCATGTCAGGCATTATGTTGAGATATTGGCTCTTTTGGATTGGTGGTGTACATTTTGATGACGAGGATTTATCATATTGTGAATGTCAATCTAACCCTTGGATGGCTGTAAATTCCTTTTCCAAAGCAGTTCTTCAGTCAGTAATGGTTATAGAAGAACATGTATTACTGCGACTAAGTTGTTTCCATTAGATGCTTCATTCTCTGTTTTCGGTGCTTGTTTTATAATTTGATGTTGATATGTCAAGTGCATGTTCAGTGTCTGTTCTGTTGTTAGATTTTAGTTTGCAGAGATGTAAGCGCCTTTTCTTTTTTATGACAGATGCCATGGTATCAACTCAGTTCACTTCTGTTTGTAGTAGTTCGAAGGTTCCACTGAAAGGATGTGGGGTTTTAACCAGTCAATCACCAAGCCTACTGAAGGGAAATAAAAATGAACAGGCGTCGATTGCCTCCGTGTCTTCCAGTTTGGAGACAGGTCACAGTGGGTTGATGTTTCCAAAGTTAACAATAAGTCCTCTTCGAAGGTTTCAGTTGATTGATTCTGATTCTGATTCTGAAGAGGCTTCTATCAGCGCAGATGCTAGTGGAAAAACTCAGAAAACTGATTCATCCTCAAAGAAGCAACAGCCAATTACAAGTGAACGTAAAAATAAAACGTTGTTGGGTAAACATCGAAATGAGGATTTATGGAAAGATTTCTGTCCAATAAAGAGTTATCCGGTTCAGACACCTGTTCTGGATGAGATGTGTAATGAGTATTTCCAATCTCTTCAAGATAATAAGAATAAAGCTCATAAACTGCAGAGCAATGTGCAAACAAGTGACAGCACACGCTTACATCAAGATCCAAATAGCATGGTGGACTTTCAGCAATGCTGGAATTTAGCTGACCCTCTTCCTCCAGCTCATCATTACTTCTTCCATGAAGATCTGAGGATTCAGAGGTTGGTCCACAGCCGGTTACCCTACTTTTTCCCACTGGGCATTGTTAACAACGAAGGAAACCAATTAATTACCGAATCAGCTATCGATTACATGTAATTTCCTTTATATCTCACACTTCAGTCGCTTCTTCGTACACAGCATCAGTTTTTGTTATGATGCATAGTTGTCATTTCAGGAGCCAATTCAATAGAGAAGCTTCTAGAAAGCAAGGAACTCAGAGAACTAACAGCGAGAAAGGCTCAACAAGGGGAAGAAACAAATCCAAGAAATCAAATGCTGGAGAAGTTTCACTTGCTTCTGAAGGATGGGCGGACCCCAAAAGCAGTACTGCCATTCCAAAGGATGCTGGGAAAAGACGGGTGCATGCAAGTGACCAAGGTGGTGGTCATTGGTATACATCGCCAGAAGGGAGGAAGGTATGTTGAATTACTGTACAGGGAAATGCAAATTTTAAAGGATCCAAATTCTTTCCTACAGTAACCATTCTATAGCAGAAGTACAAATTTCAACTTATAGGTCTTACAAAGCTTCGGATTTCTTGTGGATGGTTGATGGCCAATGCAATCTTTCTGTAGGATAATCTGCAGCTTTTCCTAATAATCTTGAACCTCTGCAGGTTTATATCTCCAAAAATGGTCAGGAGTTGTCAGGTCAAATTGCCTACAGACATTACAAGAAGGTAAAATTTATGAACTTAAATTGTTTCCCTTGTAGGCATCGAGAAAGATGTTTTATAGAATATATCGAGTATTGGTAATAATTAGTAACCATGTGCATTTCTTGCTGACAGGATAGTGGAGGGTTTAGAAAGTCAAAAAAGAGAACAAACGCCAAGGGGAAGGGTTCACAAAGTCAAAAGAAAACAAACGCCAAGAGAAAGAGAGGCTGATTTTTTGTTTTTATTTTTCTTCGAGGGTAAATGAGAGGCTGGATGACGAGTATCAGACAACATATGAGCAATATATGTTTGTGTCGTTTTTTGCCTGCAGTCGCTGTATAACGTTCGATAAACTCCGCATGCCTTCCAGCTTGTCTTTGCCCATTCTCATTTGGTATTTGTTGCTATTTTCTCTATCCAGACTTCTCTTCCAGTGTGACAATAGGAAGAGAAACCATTAATCCTGTGCAAGCTCAGATTCATAGGGTTTATATGTCAGTGTGTTCCGTTTAGCAGTTAATTCCAAAGTTCTAATATTGTATATCATGCTTCTGCTAACAATGGCTCATTGTTCCATGAGCATGGTTTCCTCACAAACCATTTGCTTTCGTAGCAGCTCGTCCTAACAATGCTAATGCAGAAAAAGATGATAGAGCAAAGCTCATTACTTTACACAAAGGATATACTTAACCAGATAACCACACAAAATTCTTGGATGAAACACCTGTTAAGAGAATCCTATATTCATCAGTACTTCACAACATACCCCATGCCGCAACATTTTCAAGTCACCTTGAGAGCTGGTGGGAAGCAAAACCTAATTCTACTGCGTGCTTTCCTTGTTTAGTTTTACATTATCCAAAATTGTTATCCTAGGTTTGCATATACTAGGCTGAATTACAAGTCTGGATAAACTTCAGAACTTTTCTGAGGTCCAACACGAACCTATTCTTGCTGGTCCAGGCTACTACTTTCGTCTGAATTTGCAGGGGAAGACTTCCTTCTCAATATCTGCTTGCATGTGCTGAAATCCATGAAATAAATTATTATGATCATTAGTGGAAATTCGATGAATAAGACACTATAAGATCAAATGGATTAAGCTTTTAGCATTTAAAATTTCTGGATGACAAGAATCTCCTGGCTACAGATGTCCCTATTTCCCAAGTATGAAATATTTGTAACCGCCTGTGTGCATCTGATGGATCACAACACCACCTTCCCTTTGAGGTAGATACATGGAGATGATTTTATTCTATAATAGATATCAGAAAATAAAATTCTAGATTTTTTTGAAGAGAAAATGAAAGGTAGAGAATATTACAAGTTCAGATCCTCTGTCCTGCTTTTGATATCTCTTGACCATAATACAGGGTCTGCATTCTTAGGTAAGGAATCTTGTTGTTGGGTTCTCTCTCTCAGCCACTGCTCAGCTTTATTGCACTCATCAGTGATCTGAAAGAAATCAAAGTCACAGACAATGTTTGTAAGTAATTAAGTGTCGTGGATATAGTTGTCATAATCATTTGTTTCATTAGCATACCAATCCTCTATCCTCGGTTGGGAGAGAATCCGTAGACATTCGATGATCCACAATGGAATTTAACAAATCTCTTGTTGCTTGAGCTCTTGCTTCTTCATCTTTATATCGATTCTCAACTGGATCCACCAACTATTACAAACCAGGAAAAATTGCATGTTAGGAAAAGAGGAGAATACTAAATTTGAGATTTAGATAGAGATAAGCAATTACCTTCTTAAGATCCTGCATTTTTGCAGTATAAGCATTTTCAGTTTCATCATCACCGTCCTCATAAAGCCACTCTTCAGTCTCCTGTAGGCTCCTGGAAATTCCTTCCCTCTCCATATCACTAGCAAAGCTTCGATATGTGTTGAAAAGCTATTCAAGTGCAGGTCATTATATTTCAAAGTCAGCTTAGAAAAAAAAGAGTAACTATGAGCTAGAAGACTTTCTGAGCTTCATTGAAATAACATATCCAGCATGGATAAGAGCGTCTCACACAATCTACATTGGATTATTCATTTAATTTCAGCAATTGGCATTGTCAAGGCAAGTTTTTGCAACAAATATCTCCCTACAACTCACCAGTGAGATTTGCAAGTACATATGTTCCATCAACTCAAAGAAATTTAAAACTTGATTAGCTGGCAATTGAAAGGGAGTCATCCAGTATGCAAACATGGCAAATAAATGAGCGGTAATTACATAATACAATGCCATGTAAAAATTTAATTTCACGTTTTAAGCACAATATACAATCCATGACAGCAGCTCAATTTTTTTTAAAAAAGAAATCTTCAAGAGATCCAGCAGAAGCACAGTGCTTTTCCAAAAGGCACACAAAAACCAAATTCTCGGTAACCATGTAGCTAAGCAGTTTCATTAATAAAACCAAACCACATCTAGATACTCTGGCATGAACAGATAATTACAAACTAACAAAGTCATTAAGTTGAGGTTGTACCTTATTTCGCATCTCATAAACATACGACTCCAAAGCATTCTTCTGGTCTTTGGCTTGTTCTACAGCTTTATCATGTTGGGCCAGGTGAAGTTCCTTCTCTTGAGCTTCTGTGAGCTCATCCTTGGTCATTCCACCGGATATGTTCTCCTTAACAGGTATCTCAAATCTCTGATTAGCTTTATCTTTTAGTGTACCATTAACCTGCTGAAAACAGGAGTGCAAATGAACTAAATGCATGTTCCAAAGCTTTTCCACTTGAATTTAGCCACTTAACAAAAAGAAGAGAGATTACTTTCCCAAATAAAAACTGCATACCAAGTTGAAAGAAGATGCGTGTTTGTGTGTGTGTGTGAGCATAAAAACCAACAAAGAACATAAGTACAACAAATGGAACTTTCTGATCCCTTTGTACAACAACGGTTGAAAAGAATTGTTGCATTACAAAATAGAATTTCCGGAAAAAAAAATATTACAGTAGCATCGGATGACTGAGAATGTACAGCAGTATTATCTTCACTATTTGCAACATTTGTCAATGAATCAGAATCCATCTTTGTTCTGTCCATTTGTGGATGTATGTTACCCCTTCTACCAGAATCATCCAAATGGTCTTCCACCAACTGAATTCATGACAGGATTTGTACCACATTAAAAATCTCTTAGAAAGTGAAAAAGCTAAAATGGAGACTGCAAAGGGAAAATTCTTACCATAGCTGACTCAACAGTTACAATACCATGAAGGTTTAGCTGTACTTTAACTTTAATCTTTGCCTTTTCATTAGAGGAGGCTTGGAAAGGACCAATCTGCATTAAAAATAAATAAATAAATAAAAATTCACCAACTTATAAGCCATCCTGGTTCAGTTATAAAATATCCATCCAGTGCACAAGGAGCAAAGCATACACTTCCATGGCATGTATTCAAAGAGATAGCAAATGAAAATCGTTTTTAAGTCTCAAGTTTTCATGTTAGCCATGCTTAAGTGCCCAAGAATGAAGACAAAAACATAGCAGTTGAGATAACACTGTATAGTATTTAGTTTCCATGTCACACAAACAAATCTATGGATCTTAAAATAAAAGCTGCCTTTTGTCCTGGATAATCAATATGCACATCACATCAATGCTTTAAAGTTTTTACTCAGCTCACAGATAGCTGGGTCAGAAACAGACAGCATCAGTTAAAGCACATGAGATGAAGATGGTCCATGAGTGTGAAATCATAATAGACTGGCGTTGAAACATTTGTTGAGATTTCCTTAATGACAATGCATGTGTGTGCACATGCACGCATTACATGTGACATTGACAGATTCATAAACCTGAACACTATTAGCTTGTCGTTATTGACAATGTACATGTATCACACCAATCTTTCTAGAAAAGAAAAACTTGCCTCATCCTTAATCCATTCGCTTCCAATTGACTGAGATAATAGAACAATAAAAAAAGACATAAGGATTTCAAAGTTTTCTATCAGACAAACTCTACTAGGCTTACTGTGAAAGAACTCATATTTGTAGATACACCAGCAGGGAGTTCATTCAGATCAGCATAGAATGCTTCCAGATGTAACAAGTTACTCCGTTGAAATGTCAAAACTTTGGTACTTGGAAAGGGTTGGCCTTTTGGAAACAGTATGCAATTAGAACCAGTGGAGATTTGGGCACCATTTGATGAGAATCCAATGGAGAAAGGAAAAGCATCCTGAACCTGCACAGGATATGATGAAATGCCAATCACTCTAGTATATAAGAATGTACCAAACATACAAATTTGTGTCTCCATGTAAGAGAGCACGCAGCAGACCAATTTTACTTCATTGTTTTTCTGCAATGTTATTTTCTGAGTTGAATATAATGACACCTATGAGGACACACACACAGATGTAAAGCCTCCCATATAACCTGGTGATGAATTATATCAGACATGGACAAACAGGCTTGCTTTCGCTGGGGGGGGGGGACTTAATTGTTTAAGCATAGAAAATAGTCATGGTTAGGGTAAATCTGATTAACCAGACTGCATCAGAAGAGAAAAGGACACCAAAAGGGACATCAAACTTTGAAATTCACTGTGATAGCTGGAAGAATGGCAAACAACAAAGTTCGATAGAAAAGAATTCTGAGAAACTAATCATTGAGATAAATACAAACCTCGTATTCTTTGACCCGAAAAATTGGACTAAGCATTGCACACTGGAGAGCACATCCACGTGCCACACATTCACTTGAATTCAGTGTCCGGCTGGGTTCTTTCCCATATAGAGAAGATAGCAACTTACTAATTGCTGGTATTCTAGATCCTGATCCAACAAGCTCAACAGAATGGATTTTCCTCACAGATAAACCTGCATCCGCTAAAGCTTTTCTGGAAGGAACACTTATTCTTTCCAGTAATCCTGATGCAAGCCTCTCAAATTCCTCTCTCTTGATAAAACCTTTGACATCTTTCTCATCCATCAAACACTCAATGTTTAGAGGAGCCTCTGCATTTGCACTCAAAACCTTCTTCAACTTCTCACAAGCTGACCTTAACCTTATAGATGCTCTCATGTTAGAGTACACATCTATGTTGTAAAGCTCCTTGAACTGTTTTGCAAAATAAACAAACAAAACATCATCAAAGTCCCTCCCTCCCAAACTGCTATCAAAGGCATGTGACAGTATCCTCATATGCCCAGCCTCAAATGATACAATAGACACCTGAGTATCACAATGACCAATGTCAACAAAAGCAACATAAGTTGGCCCTGTTTTAGAGAAATCTGTTTTGTATATACCATAACTGAGTGCAGTTGCAGCACAGTCATGCATCAATCTAAGAGGCTTCAATCCAGCAATTGTGGCAGCATCCAAATATGCTCGTCTCTGCAAATCTGTGAAATATGATGGTATCCCAATCACACAATCTGTTACAGGAATTTCCAAATTTTTCTCTGTTACATCTTTCAAATTTGAAAATAGCATAGCCAGTATCTGAACCGGGGTAAATGTGCGTGCCTCACCCAAATATTTCAAGTGAATCAAAATGCCTCCATCCTTCCCTTCAGAAGTTTCAAATGGCAACAACTTTAGCTCATTTTGAAACTCAGGATCCTTAAAATTCCGGCCAATCAGTCTTTTCACTTGAAAAATAGTCGATTTTGGGTTCATCACAGAAGAAGCAGCACCTGCTGACCCAAGGAACCGCTGCTTCTCCCCAAAACATACCACAGCCGGGGTTTCACGTTTTGATTCATCATTCAACAAGACATCAACACCCCGTTGTTTCACCACAGCAATAACACAGTTTTCATTACCAATATCAAACCCAACCACACTCATTTCAGTTCACCAACACCCTATACTGTTGAGAACAACAATTATATTATAACCCCACAAGGAAATCACTCAAATCAACATTATTCTTCTCCTTGCTTCAATTAATCAACTCAAGTACTCATCACCAAATCCCTTACAGCCTCACCACAAAAAGGTACAAAAAACTACATAAACAAAAAAAATTAATAAAAATAAATTCTACCGAGAAATTCAGTTATTGCTCAGCAAACAAACAAATGGAGCAAATAAAAAATGACTTCACTAAAATCAATGCATTGTTGGGTTGCTTATAAAATGTAGAATCAGAAAACATTATCAAAGTTTCAATATTACATCCTCAGTGGCTCAAACTCGAAAGAAACGAAAAGCTCATACTAGAACCACCCAGATAACAATCGCCCTTTGTAGTTTGACTCACAAAGTTCAAACCTTTCTAAACTTTTTAAGCCAAAACGAAAGGACCCATGTGAAAAATATTCTCACTTTCTTCCACATTCCTCGATTTTCAAAGAAACCAAGCAATATGTGAAAGAGCCCAGTATTATTAACAAGGAAATAAAAAAAAATCAACAGAATCTTGGAAATGATAAAGTGAAAGAGGCAAAAGAATGATAGTACCTTTATGCATAGACAGTATTTGTGATAAGAAGTTGGAGAATTATGAAAACGGAGGTATGGAATTGAAGAGAAATTTAGCTATGGTAGAGAGACAAAATCGCCGCTTCCCTCGATGATGCCAGAAACTCCCATTTTTCTAACATGTCCGTGCATGAAGAAAAGTAAGAAATAAGAGTAACAGTATTTACTTATTTATTTACTATAAGTATTTTGTCAATAAATGTTACTGTAATTAATTGAGCTGATTTGATTTTTAAAGTATTTTTTATTAATAAATATATTTATTACTTATATATATCGCTAATTTTTTTTATATAAATTATATTTATTTTTGATAAAAAAATTTATCTTTAATTAATCAACTTCATGTTTAATTAATAAATTTAAAGTAAAGATAAAAGTTTTAGGATAAAAATACTTTATAAAAAAATTATAAAGTTAAAATAATTATAAAATTATTATTTTATCAAAATATTATTTTATAAATTTTTTTATTAATATTTTATTAAGATTAAATATTAACTAAAGTTATTAAGACCGATAGATATTATGTTTATTTATAAAAATAAACAATTATTTTTATAAAATTAGATACAAGAGATACTGGAAATTAATATACAATTGTACTTGAAATTAATATATAAGTGATAACATGTATAGGAAAATAATTTTATATAGAGAAATCACTAATATAATTTTATATAGAAAGATCATTTATGTTTATAGAAAAGCTCTTATGTTAATTGCATGTGCGATTCTTGTACTTGAAATTGTTAAATTATCTTATATAGAGAGCATTATTTTGATCTTGATCATATATTATTTTAATTAAGAGTAACAAATAGACACATAATATGTATAACATAAAAATATTTATTTTCAATAGTATTGACTGTGAAATCCTTCGACTAAGGTGAAATATATTTTGAAAACAATTTTAAAATTTTATTTAAGGAATCAATAACTATAATGTTAAGAATTAAAATAATTTAATAAACCATATATACTTCATGATATAATATCTAAATCAGAACATTATTGATAAAAAAATAATAATTACATTAAGAAACTAGTCTTGAAAAGTTAAGTCAAATAAATTAAATTGTTTAATTAACTTAATTTTATTTTATTTAGGATTATGATTTATATTTGGGTCAATTTATTACGAAACCTAATGGGTCACGCATATAAGAATCATTGGTAAAAAATTAAAATAAAGTAATTAATCAAGTGTGATTTGATTGTAAATAAATTTTAAAAATTAAGAACTAGAATGTAAATATTACAGGGATTACTATTCTAGACCTTGAAAAAGTTAAGTAGGGACTTGATTGAATAAATTTCTAGAATTATTCTAAAATAATATATGTGATATTATTCAAAAAACAAATTGATATTTTATCATTTATAAAGTTTTTAAATTATTTTATATATAGAATGTTATGTATCTTATTTTTTAAGAGAAGGTGATAAGAGTATAATATAAAAACATCTAAAACATAAAAGAAAAAACTCAGTATTCTAAGATATAACAATTTTTTTTCTACTAAAAATGTTGAGAAGATTTCTTACTAGTAATTCATATAGATTACCATTAGAAGTTGAGCACTTGATTTGGTTTTGTTATTTTTTCTAGGTTTTTTAATTTATTGTTTAATTTAAATTTTTATTTTTATTTTGAATTTACTAATTATTTTCTAGTAGAAATAGGATTTTTATTCTATTTACAAATCTTATAAACAAGAGCCATATTTCATTAGTTTTATTCTAAAAAGATAAATTGCAAATTTAGTATTCTACCTTTTACTAATTAAAATTCTTGTGTTTTGCATGCTGTTGTTATAACTTCAGCCCGCATCACGTCATATTTGTGTCATTTCACTGATCAAAAGTTATGGCGAAAACAACAAAATGTGCGCAAAAGCATCCCAAATCAGATCCCAACAATTGTTTTGTTGTTTTCCTAATCAGCTGTTGCTCTATTCAGAGTCGAAGAATAGAACTCCGAACACACATTAACTGCGAAGAAACAGGTGGAGAAAGTGAAGAAAACGAGAGCTTGCAGACATGAATTGTTATTTTCCTAATCTGATATTTCTCTATATCCATTATTAATTCTGGATAGGGTTTGGCAATCCCTGATTGATGAGAGACCAAGGAATTAATGCAACTGAGATGATGGTCAAGTGTGATTAGTGCAGGTATGATCAGAGTGCTTTTCAAGAAATAAAGGATAAAAAATAACCATGAAAGTCCCTGTCGACATTTGTATTTGAGTTAAATCTAAACACTCAGAAAGGTTGATTGGTGGCAATGATGGAAGTATTAAGGGTTTGGATTCCCAACATTTTCATCCAAAATTGATTTTGACTAGCATATTTGAAAGGTTTGAGCCTTGACAATATCCATGGCAATTGATATTTTTAGTTTTGTATTAGTTAGAGGGATGACTTCTATTTCTAGGGTTTGGATTGTGCTTCATATCTATATCCGTGTCTCCATAGCCATGCCACTTTATATGTTACCAATTAAAATTCTTCTTTCATTCAAGGTTAGAAGGTAATACTTGACAATAAATCACGAATATTTATAATGAAAAATTAAATAAGTTTATATTTACTATTAAAAAATTAATAAATACAAATACATTATATCACTAAATCTTTTTAAATAAAACTATTAAATCTAGTAATACTTATTATATTGATATTTAAAAAAAATAAAAATAAACATGAGGAGAACAAAAAAAAAAACAGAAGAGAGAAAGATACAAGTGCAGAGGAAATGGAGAAAAGGGGTAAAGAAAAAGATAAAAAAAAATAATCAAGATGGGGATATTTGTATTTTTTTTTATTAAAATTTAAATTAAATGTTAACCCATTATATAAACTATAGAGTGTAATTTTTAAAACATTGAGGCAAAGTGTTATCGTATTTAAATATCTGGAGGGTCAAGGTAATTTTTGAAAAAATATTTAAATCATGGATATTTTTGTGTTCTAAAAAAAATTGTAATAGAGTGATTTTCCCTAAATATAATTGATAAGTTATAAATAGTATTAATCGCAGGGTTAAGTGTTTTGTGTTAGCAAACAAGAGGAAGAATAAGTGAGAGGTTTGAAAATATATCAAGTAACTATTCCTTTTTTATTTTCTAAATCCTTTAAATGAGAAAAATAAAAGCTATAGATTAAAATTAAATAGAATTTCTCCCTTAATGAAATTAAAACTGAAAATGAAATAAATTAATAAATAAAGCTGAATTAACATATTATTATTGTCCTTTTTCATGACAAAATAATATTTAAAATACTCCATTTTATTTATTCTGAAGGTTTTTCTATTTTATTTTTCCATTTATCAATCTAATATTTTGGTTTCAAATTTGTTATGAGTCTTTGGGATTTTTTTTCCTAATATATATTTCTCAATCTTTTAATTTATTTTTCTCGAGTTTTCGGAATAAAAATCTAATTAATCTCAATTTATAATATTGGTGTTCCCAGTAATTTTGCTGCTGAGCTTATGCTTCATAATTTTACTGCGTGTTGTTAGAATTAAACAAGAAATTCAGAAACTAAACACAGGCAGGCAATATATAAGTTGTGACAGAACAATTGTACAAATTCTTATTTAATAGATAAATAATGGAAATTATTAACTTCCTGGTGTTAATTTGCTCATCGCAGTTGTACCAGAATCTGCTCTTATCACTGTAGGGATACAAACAAGTGATTGTATGGAAAGCATAGGCAAATATCGTTTCTGCCGAAGTGATCCTAATAGAATAATTGCTTAATTTCTTATTTAATATATATAGAGTGGAAATTATTAATACATGCTAGTTAAAAGAGACAAGAACCTAATTACTTGATCTGCTACGGCATAAAATTGCTGTCCCTGTGATCTACTCTATGACTGATAGTGAGCAGAGTCCACGATGGCTTGACTGCCACTTCCAGCATGCACCGTCCTCACTGTGCCCTCGGCCATTGCCGGCTTTGATTATCTGCATCCATAACCTTGACGAGCGCAAGCCATAGCTTCTGATCACGCCTGAAAGAATAGACTTGGACAATATCATCCACCTTTAGCGCTCCCGCATTCCTATCCAAAACATCATTCCAGTTGGAGGTTAACACATAGGAAACGGTGTTATTAATCTGCCACCTCCTCAGCCTCATTATGCTTTGATGAACGTTACCGCCTTCAAGACCCAGTTCCACCAGCTTCACTTCTGTGCTCTTGCTCTCGCTTCGGCACACCTCCTCCATCTCCATTTTATCCAGAAACTCATGGCCGTCCTTAATCTGATTCAAAGGCATTGAGAAGCGTTCCTGGTGCTTGTCCATGTCAGTCTTGAAGATTTGTTTCATTATCCTTAACTTGATTTCACTGTCACTGCCTTCTTGATAATTTATCGCGGATTTTATTTGAGAAGAGAAATCGGGTGGTGGATACAAACCCAGCTTCTTGAAATCCACCCTGTTTCCCATCTTCTTCATCTTCTTTGATGATCTCTGTCGAAGAATATCATCTTCAACGTCGATCCCTTGGCTTTTCAAGACTCGCTTTCTGCCTACTGTCCTTTTCTCCTGGCTACTTCTGATCTCCGTTCTCAAAAGAAGATGATCTTCTTGACCGAATCTGATGCAGTGATTGTTTTTCCTGACAAGCTTGGGTCTACTTGCCCTTATTTTCTTTGGTACAAGAATAGTTCCGAGTGGGTTTACAAATGCATCAATGCTGATAGTAGTGCTCTCGGCTTTTTGATGATCAGGACATTGGGTTTTCATGGAAGTAAACCGTAGTCTTCCACTTCCTCTTCTTTTCTTGGGTACGAAAACCATACCGGCCAGGGTCTTCAAAAGCTGATATCTTTCGGCACTGGTAACCAGCTTGCACGGACCCCCGAATTCCTTCTCCATAGGATTTGACGCTTCTTTTTCATATTCTGTTTCCTTACTAAGCCCTAGATAATATTCATCAACATCATCAAAATATGGATGATAGTTTATGCCAGGCGTGAGCAGCATCTTTCTATCTCTTCTTCAACAAAATACGGGAAGACAAAAATATGGCAAGAAACTTAAAAACCAAGACTGCAAGGAGAGATTTAGAGACAAAAGTGACCAAGACACTTGAGAAAGTAGATGGCTTTTTGAGATATCTGGATGGCTACATTTATAGAGAGAAAGATAGAGAGAGAGAGAAGCCAGGCAAATAACAAATCCTTTTACAAACCGGATAGAGAGAGATAGAAGCCAAGCAAATAACAAATCCTTTTACAAACCGGATAGAGAGAGAGAGAGAAGCCAGGCAAATAACAAATCCTTTTACAAACCGGATAGAGAGAGATAGAAGCCAGGCAAATAACAAATCCTTCTACAAACCGGATAGAGAGAGAGAGAAGCTAGGCAAATAACAAATCCTTCTACAAACCGGATAGAGAGAGAGAGAAGCCAGGCAAATAACAAATCCTTTTACAAACCGGATAGAGAGAGACAGCTAGCTGTCTTAGTTTATAGCTTTCCGAGAATAATCAGGATACAATACGAATTAATTTGAATTTGTCCTAGTGAAGAAAGGTTTTCAACCGAAAGGGTTTCTCCCTCGAATAAGTTTACAAATGATGATATCTTTGTGGTGACTATGCATCCCTACTACCATAAAAAAGCTTCAGTTTTTCCATGGCGGCACCATGCTAATTAAGGCAGATAAGAAGCCAACTGAGAAAATTAACAACGCTAGCAGAAGCAAAAAGGAACAAAAAAATGCCAGAGGAGAAGAAGCTCCCAAAGAAGGGAAGGAGCTCCCCACATAAGGCCTAAAACATTCACATACAATATGCCCCCAATAACAAAAAATGTTTCCTTGAACGGGAATTAGTTTTATTCTTTCTTTTCTTCCACCTGTATTTGGATTAATTAAGTTTTATAACTTAATATCAGCATTATATATATATATATATATTAGCCTGTCATAGCTAAACTTTCTTTTTAAATAACTTTGTGTCACTAATTTATATATATTTATTAAATCATCTATATATGATATGATGTTTGTAGATCTCAATCTAGCTATTTAAAATTTTCAATCTCTCCTAACCCTGCTTTATCACCAAGTCTTCATTCTTTGTATAGAAAGGAATCCCAATATAACATTTTATAATGTCTCCATGAAACTTTCCAAAATTTATGTATACTCTTGTCCTTGTTTGCAAGATGGGCAATATCTGCGATGGAGAGGGATCACAGTTTGTTTTTACCTTCTCCAACTTGATATCAAAATATTGAAGTTACTTTTAAATTCCTACTGCCAATTTATATTTAGTGCGATGTGTTAATTAACTTTGAAATTTAAAAATAACAGATTTTTTTTTTAATTATATCCTTGCGCACATTTTTTCAAACACCTCATAAATTAAAGATAACAGCAGTTTTGGTTTTCACTTATATTTTAGTGAAACAAATATATTCCTTGATTATAGTCAACCATAATCCGTTCATCTTATGAGAACGTATTTCAAACCTAGCTCTACCATCTATATTTCGTCTCTTTATTATTTAAAAAAAAAATATTAAATGAAATAAAAAAAAAGTAATAACAATTTAATTGTTTATATCTCTAGTATAAAATTTGTTTGCAATAATCTTGTACAAACTCTAAAATTAAAAATCTTCGAATAGTTTTTTGTAATGAAAATTTTGGCTTAACAATAAGGATTTTATAATCTTACCAATTTTCAGCATCGTAAATTTGTTTATTTTAAATCCAACCTTTTGACCACTAGAAATTTTTTAAATAGAAAATATGCCTCCATCTCTCGTATAACCATCTAACATATTTTCTCTTAAAAAAATTCTCATTAATTAAAAAATCATCATAATAAAAAACGTATCTATAAAAAGTTTAACTACAGTTAAGACTTCAATGCTTTACTTCTCATAAACAACACTCTCTATTTAATCATATAATAATGATGTCTATATAGTTTTGTGAAAACACTCTACCATTAAATAGTTTTACCGACGGATTCATTTTGTCAGTGTGAGGCTTATAATTTATCAGTAAAATTCTTACTGGTAGCATCACTAACAGCATACATCTATTGATAATTCCTCATTCCATTGCTAAATTTGTTGCAAATTAAAAAAAAAACAAAACACCGACAGTTTTACAAACGACAAAGAGCGTAAAAAAATTTCATGTGAAAAATTTATTGAAAAAATAATTATGTCTGTATTTTCAATAGTAATCATTAATGAAATGGTCGTCGATGATTGTGATATGGATGGTAAATATTTTAAAACTCTTTGAAAAAAACCTATGGATATATTATGTATCTAATAGCGACGATAAACATTGACTGACTATATCTGTCGGTGATTGTGGCATGGATGGTAATCTTTTTTGCAACTCTCGATAAAATACAGATGGCCTGATTCCATCTATAAGGTCATCAATATTTATTTAAAATATTTTAAAAAAATTTATTTACTAATAGTAAAAAAACTAATTAACCAAATAAAATTGTATTAAACATTAAAAATATAAAAATAATGTTAAATAAAATCCATCCAAATATTTATTACAAATTTAATGTGTTTCAAAAACAAAATTAAACTAGAATAACGATGGAGCTAGAGAAGAAAGAGAAAGCTAGTTGTTCTTGGGATCGTACAACTAAAAAGGGGTTGCACATATATCATCAATCATCATTTATCTCATCTCCATGATCATTTGATGGAGCTAATCATAATTTATCGAGAATCGTTCATATTATTGTTTCAAAGCCATGAACTTTTCAGACTGGTTGCTTAATACTGATAGAGAGCTCCTAACAAATGAGACACTATAGGTCAACTGTAAGTTTTCAACCATAATGTTAGAGAGCCCGTAGACCCAAGTTTTATCAAGTCCATTAGACGATCCTACATCTATTAACAAATTTAAATTAAAATCTGAATGGGTTAAAGGATCGTCCATGTATCTCTCCCTCAACCGACTATTATAGATCTCCTATTTTTTTAAAAAAAAATTATCATATTCAAGTCAAGAAAATAATAACTTACAAAATAAAATAATTGAACGAACATATTATAAAGTGTTAAACATGGTTGTCCATAAATTGCTACACCCTTTTTTGGCGGTCTTAACTTTGCATGTGCGTTTCTACAAACAACTCTATTAGGCTCGGTTCATGTCTAAAAGACATAGCCTATAAGGGAAAAAAAAGTTGCAAGTTATAGATACTTCGGATCTTAATTTAAACTCATTTCTTCACTAAACCTTTTTGCTAGCAAAATTTAATTGTCATCTTTAAAAAATAATATCTCCTTTATATGATATCATTTTTAGTTGAAATTTGGAGCATTTATAGAACTTTGAGTCAAGAATCCAAAAAAATTAAGTTTGCATCAATTGGACTTCTTTAGCTTTATATATTTAAGTCAGAATGGTCGAAGATCAACACTAGCAAATTGCGAGATTTAACTTTGAAGGCTACAATTTCCATACTCTTTCTTATTTTATTTTTTTGCCTTAGATTTACATAAAGCTATAGATGTTAGCTTTGTAATGCTAATAAAATCACTTTATTTTGATCTTTAGAGCTCACGCTTTGTCTAAAACATCAATTGAAGGTCAAATATGCCAATTACCTGCAATTTACTCCTTTTTGCAACTTTCATCCTAAAAAGCCTTCAAAACATAAAACAAATAAATAATATTAAGGCATTTTATATATAAAAAATAGGTAAAATACTAGTTAAATATGAGTGAAAATATCGAATAATATGGTTGTATTAGTCATTGTACTCTGACATAACATCATGCAATTCTTCATTAAAAACACATAGGGATTCAACATCTTTTTCAACTCTATCAATAAAGAAATCCTTTTTGTTATTTCTATACTGATTTGGTGGCAAGCAACGATGGTGATAATTAAAAAAAAAGAGAAGTTTTTCCCCCGTTTGTTAACGTGAATGCCTTGTTGTTTGCCACACAGTATAGAGATGCTAGTTTTCTATGCATGCTCCAACCAGAAACCATTCCATAAGTTGAGAAATCATTAATAATCCATATCAAAGCTACTTTCATAATAAATTATATTTCTTTAAGCTATCAAAAGTCAAAGCTTTAAAGGACCATAATTATTTCAACTCATCAATCCACAGTCAAAGACAAACATCTTTATTATGTCCTGGACTGCTCGAACTTGGTATGACTATAGATAAAACATGAACTCTAGCCACATACACATCTCTGATGGCAAGTTATAAACCATCAATATGACCGACCAACAAGAATAAAAAGTAGCAAATGACCTGAATGAGTTGAATCCATTTGTATACAACCCAAAATGCATGTTTCTTGATTTGGTTAAAAAGTGAGGATGCATACTGTTAAAGTGTTTCCATGCTTTGTTGTTAGGAAGATGCACCACCACTCCATCAACCACATGATATGATTAGTGTCATGTTATGTGCTCAGTAATCCTTAGTGACATAAATAACCTTTGCAATCTAAGTATAATTGCGAAGTATCTAAATTTTTTATATGCCACGAGAGTCTTCTCCTTGTTAGTTCTGGGTTTATAATAAAAATGACCACATGTCATACACTTGATCAGCTTAACATTTTCAAGGTAGTATAACATGCAGAAGTTAGGACATATATCAATTTTCTAATATCTTAAATCGAGAGATTTCATTATGGACTTTGCAGCATAGAAGTTCTCTTTCAGCCTGTTCCCTTCATGTAAAATGCTTCTTGCCCATTTGATAATCTTGACATAACTGACCTCACTTAACCCGTGATCTGACTTGATGGTGAACACTTGTGCTACGACTGATAATTTATCGTAGTTCATGCAACTATCCTATAATGATTTATCATAATCTTTCAACTGATCAAAAAACCTTGTTGTATCTGCATTATGTTCTTCTTCTACAATTAGACATTCACTTACATTACTTTCACTCATTCTCATTATATCCATAATCATATTCCTATACAGATCATTGTTGTCATTTTCAACTTTATGCACATTGCTAACAATAGAAGTTGACATAGCCACCATTTATATTATGCTCTCATTAAGAATAAATAGTTCTTCATGTGCATATCAACACAGATAATCCTTCATGAACCTTTTAGTTAGAAGATGCATCATTATAACATCATGATGTAATTTTTTTTTATTTTTACACTTCTTACATGAACACCTAATACCGCCATCAGTAAAATTCATTGAAAGAGATATTGTAAAATTAATAAAACCTTAAACCCTGTTATAATAATCAATCCCTTGCAATTCTTGGGGTGAGTTCCGATACATCCATGAAGAATCATCCATAACTTTTATCGAGCCTTTATAAAATTATGACAACAATATGTATTAATTAACTATGTTACATAAATAAATTTATAAAAATATTGGTTTGCCCCAACATTATCTAACAAACTAAAAAAACACTTATGTTAAATATTTATTATCAATTATCAACTATCAACTTCCTAACAAATGTATACATATATAAATTTATAAAAATCACAACTTTATAATATAATTTTTAAAAATTAAAATGGACTCGTTAAACAAATAATTATTTATTTCATCACAACACATCTAATTTGGTATAATTCAAACAAAGTTTCTTCAATTTACAAACAAATACAATATGAAAAAATCTAAAACAACTATAAAAGTATACATTCATATATATTACAAGTTTGTTTCATAAATAACAATCAAACAAGTACATACGTTAACATAATACATATACTAAAAAAATAAAAAATAATAAAATTATCATTTAAATGTTAAAACTAAAAAGGATAAATTTACTTTTAAAATGATAAAATCCACAATAAATTGCTCAGAGAATGGATGTTATGATTACATACAAAAGTATAAGAAACTTGAGTGCTTGTGTTGAGAAAAGAATGAGAGTTGGGATAGGTGGTTAGCAGCAGTTTCAGAAGGGATAGTTAAGATAGGTGGTTGGCTGCAGTTTAGGAGGAAAGAAGAAGAAGAAAAAAGAGAAATAGAGGAAAAAAATGTCAATAAAGGGGGTATATATTCTTTTTTACCGATGAAATCACCAATGGACATGTTTCATCGGTTTACCCATCGATGAGTTTACCGGTGACTGATTAGTACTTAAAAGTATATTTTTATCAAGGTTTTATATCATCGTTTTACACTTGAAGTATCAATAACTCCTTAACTAAAGCATGTTTTATAATAACATATCTAATAATATAAGACGCCTTTAATTTATGGTAAATATTCATTTTAAATACAGGTCTATCACATAAATAAAAAGATTGATTAATGAGTTTAAGAACTAAAATTGAAAGGACAAATTGATGACCAAACTTAGAAAAAAGATGTTGGTGCAGTCCAAATCAGAACACTATTTTGTAATTGGGTCATATCTGAAGCTGTAGATCTCGGATTTAGGTCTATTTTATATCAATAAAAAGATAAGACATGGGCCTACAACTTTCATAGAAGCCCAAGATTTAAAAAGGTCATTTTCAAGTCCAAATTATAGTAATAACAAAGAAGTTTAAATCTGTCATGCAGCCTGAACACTATTCAGTGTTTGGCTTATATCTGGGGTTCTAAAAATTCAAATGACCTTCATTTTTTTTTTGAAAAATAAAGACAATTTTATATAACTTTCATGTTTTCAAGTGGTTCCAATTCTGACGTTATTAATGATGTTTTGGGCATACAAAAGAAGATAAGGATTGTCATCAAGTCAAGAGTTGGCCACCCACTCATCAATTAATCATTAAATTAATATTTTCTAATTTTGGCCTATAAAAGGAGGTATTTTTCATGTATTTAGGCATTTGATCTCCAAATCAAGATCATGTCTTTGCTTTCTCTCTTTGTATTTTTGCAATGCTTAAGTTTTGCTTTTATTAATTTCTTGTTCATGCCTTTTATTTCCTTTCTTTTACTTATTTAAATTTAATCTTATTTATGTTCTATTTTATTTATTTATTCATTCATTATGTTTAGTTAAATTTATTATGTCAAGGTGAAAAGGTTATACTAATAGTGTAAGAATAAGTATAGTGTAAACTTAACATGAACTTTAATGTTTGATACTAACATGTTTTATATTTGTTATCTTGTTCACTCTTTAATATTTTGCTTGTTAAATGACTAATTTAGATTTATATTAGATAAAACTTGGTATAATAAATACTTAGCACTTTTATAGCCCATATTGTATGGTATAACCGACAACTAAACTATAAAAGAAACTTGATTTGTTGTTAACATAAGTTATAATCATAAATGCCTGATAAGATTTACAAGTATTAGTATTAATCGAATAAGATAACTAATATAATCATGTTAACCATTTATAATTTGATTGAAATCTCCTTTATGTGTAGTTTTCAATTGAATAATAAGAATTTATATTATACTTGTTTGACATACCATTAGTGAATCCTCTAACCTTGACATTTGTTGTTATCATTGTTTAATCCTTACGTTAATCTTTCATCTCAAAGTTCTCATCAACTTTTTTTTCTTCTTCTTCTATTATTATTATTATTACTACTAGTACTACTACCACTCCTCCTCCTCCTACTGCTACTAGTATTATTGTTGTTGTTGTTGTTGTTGTTGTTATTGTTGTTGTATTGTTGTTATCTATAATTTATACAATTAACCTTCTTATGGTTCAACCTTGATCTTGCCGGGTTATTTATTACTTTGACACTCCTGCACTTGAAAAAAATATCAATTTTTTGGTCATGTCAGTGACTATGCCACATCACTATACAAAGATCCCTATTTGAATCTCTTGATCATTCCGTTGGTAAAATCATCTGATAAAAATCTACATCATCACACCGTTGTAACTTTTTTAAAAAAAACTATATAATTCATTGGTGATACAGTTGGTATATACCGACAGAATTAGAGATGGAATTACTATTGGTGAAAATTACTGATAAAAAAAAATGATTGGTAATTCCATTAGTTTTCATTGATTTTCTAATAGTGAAATGAATATGTAATTTTTTTCAACCTAAATTGGAACTTTAAGCATGTCTCTCTCATCATGATATTTATATACATCTCAATCTCCTTGAAAATTGATCTAACCAATTCTTTTCAATAAGGTTTTTTATATTACCTGTCGATCTCTTTATGATGTCTCTTAAACCTATGACATCCCAAATGATCTTCACTACTACATCATAGAATGGATATAACAAATCACTGCTACATCATAGAATGGATATAACAAACTATGATTTTATAAATATTAAAGTTAAACCCTAAACATAAATTTATTTTGAATATTAATTATATTAATTCTATTATGAAAATAAGCTATTTTTTTCTACACTAAATGGATATATAATTTATAGTTTTTGCTTACGAGGCATTACAAAATCAAGCATGCACAAGCATCTTTTAGATATATTTAATATTGCGATAGCTATTGTAGTTGTGATTTGAAAAAAAATATTTTATAAAAAGTACATTTAACTGGGGTTGGTTTGAAAAAAAAAAGGTATTTGGTTAAAACTGTAATTGAAATTAAGATTGAACAAAAATAGTTTAATGTGTTTAATTAAAAATGCTTTTAAAATTAAGATTATAAAATAATTTAAATATATATATATATATATTAATATTGATGGTTTTTAATTTAAATATTGTTGATTTAATTATTATTATTACATCATCAAATAAATAATACTTTATATCAAATATTTTTTATTGTTCCATTAAACTATTAACAATTCCATCACGTATGAAATATATCTGAAAAGGACTATAGTTTTCATAAATTTTTTAAGAGCACAACAACATCATGTAAAATATAATTAAGAATAAAATTGAGATTGTGATCAAATTCTATAAATGTAGCGTCATCAAGTGATCTCTGTTTAATTTATGTTGTCATTAAATAATGTTTAACACTAGTTTTTTGAATAAAATACAATTAAAAATAAAAAAAATATTTTGTTAAGTCGGAATTGGTTCAATATATTTTTAACTTTGAATCGGACACGTCCAACCAAAACAGTAAAGTTTAAAAAAATAGATAAATAGTGAATTCATACTCTATTGTTTATCCATTTTCTTTTTTTATAATTTATGATTGCGCCGCAAGCAATGATGGGATGTACCAATAAAAAATTATAATAAAAATATTATTAAATCTTAAAAATTACAGCTACAAGTAAACCTCAACCATATACACAGTACGAAACAGCCAACCTAGAGGATGTTGATCTGTTGTTTTAAATACTATTGATGCGCTGCGTTCAATTTGAAAGGGAGACTCCTACGGTTAGGCTTCGTTTTCATTCTTTTTCATATCTCAAAGGTTCTGCTACAGACTTTAGATGTTCCTATCCGTAATTGTTGCTTTTTCTGTGGGTTTTTAGATTGTTTTTCCTTTCCCTTCATTGTTCTGGGCTATTTAAACCATGTCAATGCCTATTCATCTCCTTTCACAACCCTTTCTTGTCCCTCGTAAATGTGCTGTTGACTTTGGTGTTCTGAAACTTTCTGTCTGATGCACAGTTTTTTCTGCTTCTTAGCAGTCGATCATTCTTTCTTTCTTTTATGGGTAGCAGTAGAAAGTTTTATTAACAAAATCACTACAAAGATAATAGTTTAATTTACATCAGATAAACAAACAGAGAAAAAGAAAAGCATAAAAACTGATGCATGAAACAGGGAAGCACAGCTATTAAGAAAAAACAGACAAAAACATAAAGAACCAACTTTTTTCTACTGAACATTCTGTATATTAAGCTCCAAGGAGCAGTCGATCATTCTTGGCACTGGGTTTTTGTTCTAAATGCGCTGGACATCATGTGCTGTTCCCGTGGGACTATCTGCGAGCATCTTCTACGACTCGTTCCTTCCATTCCTCTTGCTCAGTTTGCGATGTGATTTGCTTCTATGAAAGTAGCTGGACAGCCACCAGATTATTAACTTTTCAATAGAAAGTACGTGCTCTGCTTCTATGAAACATTTGACTTATTTTTTCTGGTGAATTATATGAACACATCATGAAGAAATCATTATAAATTTATTTTATTTGAGAAACAGAAAAGGAATCATATAAAGAACCTCTAAATATATTTTTCAAACTCAATAATATTATAAAAAGTTATTATTTTATTTTTATTTTAATTCTTGGCTGTAGAAGAAGGAGAAGAAAGCATGAAAACTGACTTGTCATCCAGTCAAATAAACATGGAATCATTCATTCATTAAAGCAATACGAATCACACATCTTCCCCTTCATTTATTTCCAAACTCTCAATTTCCACCCGAACACGACCCCACCAAACATTTAAGGATTTTTTTTTTTTTTTAAGAATAAAATAAAATTACCTGGGAAAACCTTTCACTCATGTTCTGCATGCTTCTTATGATTAATTAATTTTGTTTAGGTTATAATAACTAAGGCAATTAAAACAAAATCTTGTAGGAGTTATATTGGGATAAAAGAATTTATTTAATTGAAACTCCATTCTATTATTCATGTATTTCTTTTATATTTTGATAAAACCATGAAATTTTTTTTATTAGTGGCATGATTTTTTAAATAAGAACTTATCATGGTATGATAGACAAGTTTCAATTAAAGAACAAAAAACATGTCTTAATTGTCTTCATGTGACCATATAAAAAATAAATAATTAATTTGAGAAAATCAAATAAGAATTTACAATAAAGATAATAAAATAGACGTTTTATTCCATTGAATATTCATGAGAATTTGTTTTAGGAAAATTTTACATATATATATATAATTATTATACTTATTCTTCAAGTATTAAATGATTAAATGATTATAATAAAGGCCAGCTCCAAATTGTTTTGGTAGATTAAATTCTTTGACATCCGCCCATAAGCACTCATCATCCCAAATTCAAAACGTACTGGTAACTTGAACCAATATATCTTTATAGCGTATGTTCGTTTTACCTGTTTTAATTTCCATTTCTGGGTTTTTTAACATTTATTAAATACTCTTGTAGCTCTGTCTATATACAGCCATACTCTCGAACTTTCTATGATTTGGTACCCATATTTTTCTTTGAGATATCATTCTTGGTAGGTACGGTTTGGTGGGTCTTCGTCAAAATTGTTTCGTTTTGGCTTCTGGTTTTTATTGTGTGCCACATAAAATTCTACTAGCTCCATGAATATAATAAGGCATAGACTTGGCTGGACTTTAAAGACTCCTCTCTGTCTCTTTGCTTTCTTGAGCACTGAAAGATAAGCTAAGGTTGCCTTACTGTCTTTGTTTCTTTATCTTTTTGGATTAGAAAGAAGATGGTGCTAGTTGTTTATTTTCATTTTCTTGCGAACCAAACAGAAAGTTATTGGTTCGGCTTTCTACTGGTCTCATCTACTGTCGTTGACTCGGTTTCCATGAGTATTGACTGGCTGTTTGTCTCTTCTTTTGTTCTACTGAGTTTCTTGATGTTTTGGCTGGGAATAAATTTACCTCCTTTTGCTTGCCTGGAAAGTTGAGGGAAAGAACTGAAATAATCTAAAGCCCTTTAGGATCTTTTTCCAGTTTAGTCTCAGCGATCAGATACATCGGTTTATGTTGAATCAAGCTGTCTAACCATCTGTTGTCCTTGTCTTGAACAGGGTAATTTCTGAGCCATCTACATAGAAACATTGCAAGGAGTTTGATTATTGAGTCATGGACAATACTGGAGGTGGTTCTTTCATGAGGAATAGGAGATTCGAGAGCTTCTTGGATACAAATTCCACTCCAAGTGGGAAACAAACCCCAAAGATTTGGGTGAGGGAAGAAGTGGTAAAAAGTCCCAAGAGTGATGCTTATGTTGAAGATGATGGGTGGATTTCTGTATTGATATCTTGTGTAAGGATTGTGGTTTGTTTTTTGTCAATGATGGTCACAACATTCATTTGGTCCTTGATCTTGCTCTTGCTCTTACCATGGCCTTATGAGAGGATCAGGCAGGGAAATATTTATGGGCATGTTACTGGTAGAATGCTGGTAAGTGCCATTGTTTTGTTATATTAGTTTTTCATGCTTGCTTGTGCTCTAATTACAAAGGGAAATCTTTGCACTTCGTGAATTTCTCTCTGTTTCTGTGTTTCATGATTTTATTTTATTTGAGGTCCCAGATAATAAATGATGGTCCCAAATTTTTCTTGCTTGGCCAGCAAACAACATTGCCTTTTAAAAGTGATTGGTAAAATTGCTTGGTGTTTTCTTGACAACATATTAATTATTCTCTGCTGTATATATAAAATGTGCATCAAATTATGAACTTGTTACCGTGGTTGCTTAGGGCTCTATGATCAAAAGATTCAATCTTCAAGTTTTCATCCAGAATATTTAATTTTGCTCTCGTACTGAATTTATGCAAAATGTTATATATAGGGTACATAACAAATGAGTTTTTTGGGGTTATCCTAGGGAGAGGCACCTCTTTTCTCTGTTGCTCAAAAGTGGTCCGGGGCTTGGTATTGATTATAGGGACATATCTCCTGCAGATTTTTGAGAAACATATGGTGCTCAATCCTGCAGATTTTTGAGAAACATATGGTGCTCAATCAGGTAGGTAATATGTGGTGCTCACAAAACAAAACAGAATAAGCTTCATGAACTACAATCTTGTCATTAGATTGTTGGGTTTCGGCTAACAAACAATTTCAGCAATGTAGAACTTACCTCTAATGCTGGAAGAATCTATTGTGGACGATTAATTGAAATGGCACTTAATCTAGTGCAAAAAAACATTGACGAGCTTCTGATAAGCTGTTAACAGAGCTAGGTGATCCTGGAAATGGAACCTTTAACTGCTTTGGAGTGAGATGAGTGTTAATTGTATTGAACAAATGAGGCCGTCTAAAAGTACACAATTTTCATTGCAGATGTGGATCTTAGGGAATCCTATCAGGATTGAAGGCACCGAATTTTCAAATGAGAGGGCCATTTATGTCTGCAATCATGCTTCTCCTATAGACATTTTCCTTATGATGTGGTTGACTCCCACAGGCACTGTTGGCATTGCAAAGAAAGAGGTACACGTTAAGCTCTATTAATGTGCAGAAAGCACCCTTCTGGGTGCTATCTGCTCACTTGTAATAAAATCACCCTGTATCATGAGTGATGACATTGTTAGACTGTGTATCTGACCTCATAACTGATACTTCTGTTTTTGCAGATCATATGGTACCCTTTATTTGGACAACTTTATGTATTGGCAAACCATCTTCGAATAGATCGCTCCAACCCTTCTGCAGCTATTCAATCCATGAAGGAGGTTCTCCATCCACTTCTCCGTATTATTGATGATATCTCTAGTCTATACATCTAACCAGTGATTCTTGTGCTCAGGTAGCTCATGCAGTAGTGAAAAACAACCTGTCACTCATCATTTTTCCTGAGGGAACTAGATCAAAAAATGGACGATTACTACCCTTTAAAAAGGTAAATATTCATCCATTTTCTTGAACAAAATGTGCTTTCAAAATTTCATCATCACATTCTGGAATGATGCTGAACTTGAGAAATTATTTCCCACTTGACATCATTTTTGTTTAACATGTTCTATATACATGTTGCAATTCTGTTGTAACACTTTTATTGTTCATTGAGAAAATGCTTCAGTGATAAATTTCCTCGCTTGATAGAGATTTTCAACCTTCCATGCATGCCTAGTGAGCTGCAAATGATGCCATAAGCAAGATCTGATTTCCTCTCTGTTTTTGTCAACTACTTCTTAGTTATATTACGAAGACCAACGTAACAGATACAAGTATCGAATCATAATCCTTGCAGATAGAGCTATGAAGTAAAGAGAACAATCCCTTGAGTTACTACTGAATTGTAACTTCGGATCTTTTCTTTCCCAGATGTTTTTCAAAACGTCTGTGTTGTCCATTGTGAAGATATTATACATCGCTCCTTTCCAAACTTGCATTCATGCTATATAATTATCCAATTATGACTCCCTCCCTGTTTTTGGGTGTTCCCTTGCAGGGTTTTGTTCATTTAGCATTGCAAACGCGCCTCCCAATAGTTCCAATGGTCTTTACAGGCACCCATCATGCATGGAGGAAAGGCGGCTTACATGTTCGGCCAGCGCCTATAACAGTCAAGTATCTCCGGCCAATAAAAACTGATGATTGGACAGATGACAAGGTTAATGACTATGTCAGACTGCTCCATGACATATATGTTGAAAACCTTCCAGAGGCACAAAGGCCTCTTCATTAGGAGGTACCAGAAACAGTCACATTTCATGGTTGAGGCATTTCTTTTTTGTAATTTATTAGTCTTGGAAAGTCTCATGTTAATAGCTATTAAAAATAATCATGATGTCACTTCTCGAGTCTAGGCCACAACGGTCTGGGTTCATTGCACATCCTAGTACCTGTTGAGCCGTACTTTATAGCCTAGACCTAGCACCAAGTTCCTTGTGATTTTTTTATTTACATCTTAGATATACAAAAATCTTTTATAACCTACCATATTTTATTTTTTATTTTATTAATATATATGTATGATATATTTGCCTCGTATTAATGTGGTGCATTTCAGTGTAAGTATGCCCTCCAAGTGAAGTTCCACTAAGCTTTTTTGAGTTACCAGTAAGGAGGCAAATCCACGTAAGTATATTTGAAGAGATTCAATAAAAAAATACTTAAAATAAAAAACTTGCTTAAATCAATGGTCTCAAAGGCCTTGATAAATGAAGGGAGAATATTTTGTGTAGAGAGCTATATGTATTGCGAGACAGAAATCTATTTAAGATTAAGCAAGTTATCAAGAATTATATATAGGTGAAAGAAGCAAATATATTAAGTTATGAGTCTCCCTATTTTTATAAAGAATGCCAAGTGAAAAGGCCTACAAAGCAGCATTATTTTTGTAGTTAGACGTAAGCTCAAGAAAAAATAAAAAGGAGCTAAACCATGGGTGTTTGGTATATTTTGTGAGGTTTTTCACTCCTCTTAACATCATTATCACTATGGTATTTACTACTATTAAGGATAAAGAGTTTGTCCAGTACATGTTATCTTTAAAGGTAACTCCAAAGACTTGCACCCAAGAAAATTCTACATGTTCCACTAGGATAGGAAAGAGTGCTTTACATTAAAGAAAGAATTGAGTGGATTATAGTCAAATGCTATATCAAATAGTTTATAAAGAGGAATTTCTATACCAAACAAGGTAAGGAAGAGTCTAGCTAACATAACCAAGCACTACTTAGAGATCAATATTATCTTGGATGACACCTCAACAAGAGGTGACAGGGGAAGTGCAAAAAAAAATATAGAAAGCAAGTTCTTACTACTAGCTACCTTTCAAATGAATGACATGATTCCATCACATTTACTCCTTAATGTATAAAAGGCATGATTTTTTTTTCATGATGATATTGTAGTCATCTCTACTATTTTATCTAATCATCTTGTTTATAAAGAGTTAGTGGATGAAGGTCGAGCATTCAACATCCTTTTTAATGAGATAATGACACAAATAGAGATAAATTCTTTAAGATTAATTCTTGTGAAGACTCCTCTCATTAAAATCATAGGCTCAGGCACTTCAATAAAGGGTGCCTTAAAAACAATTGTTACTATTAACACTTATCACAAGTGTTTATCTCTTTAGCAAACCTTTATAGTTATTAATATGAGTTTAGTTTACAATGCCATTATAGAAAAGTCTTTTCTTCGCTAAATCAACATGATCATTAGCATGACTATAATACGGGAAAACCAAAAATCCTCTAGGAAATGTGCCTCTTCATATATAAAAGATAATAAGGCCTTGGTAGTATATCGGCAAGGTCCTGGAAAAGAACGAATGAAGATAATGATTGAGGTTTTTGAAGAGTAGAAGGATATGTCTCTCATGGAAAAATAGATAACCTCAAAGATAAAATTCATTTTAGAACCAAAGAAAAAGCAAGCCTTGACAAAGCTCTTTAAAATCTAAAAAATAAGATTTATTTTCAAGCATTCAGATATGCCTAGGACCAACCTCAAGGTGTTCACATGTCAATTAAAGGATAACCTGGTCTTTTTCTCCACCCGTTAGAAGAAGATAAATTTTAGGGTTGAAAGGTAAAAGGCAATAACCGATGATATGAATAAACTCCTCATTGCTAGATTCATTTGATAAGTGATATACCTCGACTGGTTAGTTAATATGATGGTGGTGGAAAAAGATAATTATATGTGGTGAATGTGTGTAGATTTCAACAACTTGAACAAAGTTTGCCCAAATGATAGTTCTCTCCTCTCTAAAATTCATAGAATTAGACACTTCATGACTGGTTTTGAATTCCTTAGCTCTTTCGATGCTAATTAGGGTACCATTAGATCCTTATACACCTACATGATAAGGAAAGAACATATTTTATAACCAAAAGAAGGATGTTTTGTTATAAATTGATGGCCTTTTAAATTGAAAAATCTTGAGCCATATATAAGTGAATAGAAAATAAGGTGTTTAAACACCAACTAGGGAGGATTATAAAAAAGAACATAAATGGTATGTTAGTGAAGAACATGATATTTGAGAAATATCTTTTAAATCTATTTGTACCTTATTTCACACTAAGTTATTATGATATATACAAAGGTTAAATACTCTAAATGATTATTCTTTATTAATAACACATGCCATAGCAACTTGGTAAGATGATTTAGAGATAAGTTTTAAAGAGTGAAATTTTAAGTGTGGAATGAAAGGAAATCCTTATATAGTGAGAGGCTTCCTTCATCCTCTGCTATATCAGTGACATATGTCATCATTTTTTACAGATATCTAAATTTAAAGTCAACATTGTCATAAATTATTTCTTTACATCATCTAAAATACATATTTTAATTATGGTGCAATAATCTATATGTGAATACTCTACTAATGTATCTTGAGATATACCATCATTTTCACATACTAGGAAAAATTGAGAATCTCATTAAAAAAATATATATCTTTTAAAGTCTTTAAAATAAAAATATTGCAAAGACTTGGAAGGCTACGGATAGACCATAATTTATTAGTATTTTCTAAACCATTTTTGCTTTGGTTTAAAGCCTATTTTAATGATAATCTAAACCTTAAAGGGTGGTCTTTAAAGTGTTTTCAGACCTGATGTTCATGGGTCTAAGTGCATATCTAGCTCGAGAGCTCACGCCTCATGTTTGAGCTTAAAGGCAAGTTGTCCCCAACACATTTAAGCTTATACACCATGTTTAGGCCCAAACACCAAGCTTATACTTGGCACTTCTCAAGTCCAAGCTATATGTTTAGGCCCATTGCACATCTTAATACCTTTTACGCCTTACTTTATGGCCTAAACCCAACATTAAGTCACTTAAGATTTTGTATATACACCTTTAAGTGTAAAAGAGTCTCTCGTAGTCTACTACATGCTCATCTTTTAAGTGTAAAAGATTTTATATATATATATAAGTGATATTTGTCCTTCATTAATATTATAAAGATAGAGTGACTCTCTACCTTTCTTTTTAAAACAACAAGACAAGATTTATAAGTATAAATATAACATGAATCACTCAAGGAATAAGTTTACAATTTTCATTCTCAACATGCATATATCATTTTCTTATAGAACATTTATTTTATATCAAAACAAGAACAAACAACTTTATTCTTGGAATTTAATGATCTTTTATATATTTATTATATTTTTTTCTCTATAAAAATATTGACTATAATGTTTGAAGGGTCTCTAAATCCACCAAAACATAAATTTTTTATAGGTATCAAGATTTTTACATCAAAAGATCATTTTCATTTGTTATGAAGAGTGGATTTAATTGATGAACAAAAAAACTTTATTCTTAAATATCTGAATTTTGGAATGTTTATATATATTCTCGATCTTAATAAAAAAAATAAAAAAAGCATTTTATAAAATAAAATTAGACTTTGAATTCAGGAATTTGATTGATGTTGGTGTTACCAAAAATGAAACTATGAATATTTTATCTTGAAACAATATTACTTTTTTTTTATGGCAAATGGTTCTTTAAAACTAAACTCACTCGTCACTTGAATCCTACAAAACAAGGAGTTAGTTTTTAGAGTTGTATTAATTAGTTAAACATTTGTTTTAAAGGACAACAAATTTAAATTGGAAAAAAAAGGAAAAAAAAGGTTGAATTATGGAGGACAAATCTATTATTACTCACACTAATTATAATTTTTATATAGAAATTATTTTAAATGAATAAAAAATTGGTATGTGATCCTAGTTGATGGAGATGTATATTATTGAAAAATAAAAACTCTTATATATTTAAGGTAAAATCAAGTCATTTTATAGAATAAGATAACATGTATGAAAAGTGATATGATAAGAATAAAAAAAAGTTAAGAAATATTTATCAATATTTATGACTCTAAAATTATAAGGTCTTATTTATTCTTATCCACTAGCCAAGAAATGTGGAATGCTTTATAAATAGTTTTCATCCTAAATTAAAATGCCTTTGGTATAAAACATCATAAAAAGTCTATCTGAATATTATGAAGTGTTAATCAAGATTTCCTGAGAGTTAGACCATCATGATAAATTTATTATGAAAGATTCTAATGAAATTATAGTATATTAAAAGTCCATCAAACAACTAAAGGAACACATATTTCCTATTAGATTGGATGGTGACTTTGAACAAGTTTGTTAAGAGATTTAGACAAAGATATTTGGTTTGATGAAAAAAGGTACATTATATCACTTTGAAAAGATACTTTAAAAAATATGATGTATCAGCTTTAGTATTTGCCTCTAAATCGATTTAATTAAAATTAGCAGGACTAAATTAAACATTACAAGCTAAAAAATAATAATGATATTAATAAGTCTACTTATAAAAGCAGTCATTATAATCTAATAGGTTATACCAAAGTTAGTATTATAAACTCATGAGATATCTAAAATGATAGGATCATACTCGTGATCTATGTAAAAAGAGCTTTAAGAAAAGCCTTACAACAACAATCATTTAATTAAAATCAAAAGATGATGTTATTGGTAAAATCTTAGCATTGGTAATAATTATGGATAATAATGATAAATTTTTAAATATTTCTACATATGTTTCTTATAGTATATGCATAACTGATTCTAATATTATAAATCATATTACATTGATTCTATACATGTTTCATATCTTTATTCATCTTTATAAAAAATTGTTTTTATTGTCAATGGTACTTCGACCCTAGTTATTAGAAATCATCAACCTTTACTAATTTTATCTTGTGTGGTAATATTCTAACTTGAATATTATATGATTAATGATATTTGAACCAGATAGATAATTAGATATTATATTAACCAAGTAAATCTTTATTACTTGGACTTGGTGTTACAATGTTCTAAAAGGTTATGTCAAGCTTTAACAATAGACCACTCTAAAGAGAAGAAGAATTTTGATGAAATTTGGTCATGGCATGAACATCTAAGGCATGATTTCTTTGGTTATATAAAAAAAAATGTTTTTTAGTTTCTCAGGGAAGATGTTTCTAATGTTTAATATGATGTATATAAACTAGTAAAGAGCCATTATGCTTTGTTTTCAATAAATTTGACTAAAAGCATACATTCATTTATAATTATACATTTTACTTTAAGATCCATTTAAAATCATTACTTTAGATGGATTATATTGGTTTGTTACCTTTATTGATGAATGAATCAGGATAGCCCTCAATAACTTGATTGTACTATGCTACAAATTGAATCAAATATTTTTTAAACATAAAAAAGAATGTGAAGGGTGTGAGGAACTTTTTTATATTGTTACTAAACCCGATCTAGCGGGTCAATCTTGAAATCTATTGTCTCGATTTCTTGCTTAGCCTAAGTTTCAAATTAAATTGTGTAAGAGTTATCCTAATATAACTCATTTGACTTGGTAGGTCTAAAGACGACTCGAATAATCGATAAAAACATGGTTTGACTTTTAAAAAAGTCCAATATGACATCTTATTATTTTCAAACATTGAGATAACAATATATTAAATAGATTTGGATCAACCTGGTTTAACTCACCAAACCTACAACCTAAGTTATATATTATATATTATATTAAGTTTAATAATTTACAATGAAATAAATAGATACTCGCAAAACTAAGACTAACTCAATGTCAAGATACTTGAAAACATTGTTTTCTAAATAAAAATCTATCATAGACTTGAAACAAATTTTTAAAAAAATACCAAAACAAAATCTTAAAATCTTAGTATCTTGTATATGATTGAAGATAAAAAAAAATTGATAAATGTGAAAAAAAATTGTATAGAAAATGTATTGAAAATCTTAGAAAAATAAATTTTATATTAATTAAATATTCTTGAGTTTTTTTTTCATATTAATCCCATATTAATTAGAGAAGAATGTTAACATATCCTTAAAACCTATAATATTTTTTGAAAAAACATAAGAAAATTAAAATACAATGTTAATTTTTTTATAGTGCATTTAAATCTAAATCTAGGCCCACATGATTCATCATCTAATATTTTTTAAAAGATAAACAACATTTCATTCATTATTTTTTAAAAAAATAATAAATGCCCATGCACATGATCTATAAGTCTAGTTTTGGGCAGCTATGGGTGCTTGGAAAATTAGATTTTGGTGTTTTAGGTTTTAAAAATATATCTTTGTTAACTTATTTCCACCAAAAACACTTAATAAATGCCCTTGGTACCTCAATAAACCAATTTTTTAACTCAAAAAAAAAATTAAATTGGTTTAAAAATACAAAATCACATAAAAAATAGTTCTTTAATTTTGATCTAACTCTTTATGCAAGTTAAAGGCCTAAAAAACCTCAATGAAAATCCTCTCGTTAAATAAAACCTTATGACACCAAAATTGATCTTTTTGGTAATTACAATATGGTCAATCAATGATTTTCTCTCTCTTTATTGTTACCGACAAGTTTCTCTCTCATATATTAAAATTAGAGAGTGAATATTATGAAAAAAATTTTTTGACTAAAATTAAAATTTCAAGAACTATAAGGATTTTAAAAGAATAAAAAGAAAAGTTTTTGAACTAAAATAGTATGTTTTAGTGCAAATTTGAAATTAGTTATGAGAGATTTCTTTTTCTTTTATACTTTGCTCCTCTTTTGTTAAATTTTATCTTTATTGAACAAATTTTAACAAAATAATCATCCATTAAAAGGCTACAATTGAAAAAAAAATAAGGATGAAATTTGATAAAACTTTTAGAGTTATTTGTGAATTGTTATTGTAAAAAACTTATACTTTCAACATAATTTGTAATTGTAATTCTAATATAAGATTGAATTTTGCACTGTAATTATATATATTTTGTAATTGTACTTACATATATAATACAATCCAAGTTTTTTTTATCAGTGATCAATATGGTTCACTAATAAGTGTTTATCCTTTATATAAGTTAAGAACATCTAATGTTAGCATCACTCTTTGTAATCGTGGATGTTTAATTTAAAAACAATCAAAGAACAAAATTATAGACTTTGGTTGATTGCTGATTTGGTCATAAATTTAATGAGTTTTAAAATTAAAATCTTCATATACTTGCACTAGATTTGCCCATGTAATTTCTATCATACACATATAGGTATTAATATATTGAATTTATTCATATCCATACTCAAGTTACTATCAATTGGATAAGAAATTTATGTCAAAACTCAACAATCCTTAATGATTATTTTGCTTTATTGTAGAATCATGTTTGTAAGTGGTTGCACAAATAGAGTGTGCTTGTGTATGTTGGGATAAAAGGTTTCTCTCTAAAAAAAAAGTTCAAGAACTAATGTGTTGTTTTCATTTATGTTAATTATTGTCATTTGAAATCATAGTGGTGAGACCCATGATGAAACGACTCATATAAAGATGTTATGTTAAAGATCTATAACGGGATAACTTCCATAAAGATATTATGTTTGATACTCATAATGAGATGACCATAAAAAAGTATTAGAGATTTATTATAGGGGTTATTGACAAACATAAAGGTGTTCTTGATGGATAATTGTTTTTATCTAAAAACTAAACTTGAAGATGAGTTACTTTTAACTCGTGGAAACTAATGTGTGAGTTGTTATAGAACAATAAATATTTTTTATTTTTATTTTCTTATTCTAGTTTTTTTTAGTTTTTACTCGATGATTCTTTTCTAGTTTTTTTTCTATTTAAAAGGGATATTTTTTTCTAGTTTACTTTTTTATATTTAGTATTATTGGTTTCTTTTTCTAGTTTTTCTATATAAATTGTTGTAATAGCCTTTTGACAAGCAAAGATATAGAAAAATTAAAACTTAATATTTTAAAAATATCTATATACTTATGATATTCTTAATATTTAAAGATTTTAACATGTAACAAACTTCTTTATCATTCATTGTCACTTGCATCATTATCCAATATTAGTTTTCTACCTATTGCTCAAAAAAAGAAAACAAAAAACACCATCAGTCTTATATTATGACCTTAGACTTATAGTATTATAAATTGGAACAATGTTAAGATGTATAAGTCTTTCTTTACAAAAGTGAGAGATTTTGCTTTTAATTGTATTTTTGTATTTTCATGAGGATTCAATTGATATTTTTTAATTTATTAAGAGCATATTGGTCTTCACATAATTTTTTGGTAAATGTTTTTACTTTTAATAGCAAAATGACTTATACCTATCACTTCAAAGTATTTCTAGCATTTCAAATTTAAATGTAAAATAAATTCACAAGCTTACACTTAGAAAAAAAAAAAGAAACAAGTGTGCAAGAGTATTTTTTTTTCTTTTAGTTTTTTAAATGATTATCAAATTAAATGAGGGATTGTTGCGTCTTTTACTAGTTATATAATATTATTTAAATTATTAAACTAGAGGTGCATAGAGCTCTAGAAAATTTATGGTAGCACGTGTGACTGAATGGTGGCTTTCAATGTGGCCATGGAATCTTCTTGGTGGTGTCTACCTAATCAAGTAACGCGTGTTTCTTTTTCATCTTTGGTTCACTGTCAACAACCACTTTTTTTCTCTCTCTCTCATCCTAGGAAAGCATGTTATCCATAAAAAAAATTTCAATACAACCTTTTAATTAGTTTTATCTTTAGATTTGGTCCTTGATCTTTTGATTAATATTTATTTTATTTAAAATAATTTATAAAAAATTATTTTCAATTTCATCCCTAATGGATTTTTTTATCTTTGAAATTTGGTCCTTACAAAATTCAATGCAACCCTTAAATTAATTAGTTTTTTTCCAGATTTCATCCCTAGTTTTTTTATCAGTATTTTTTTATTTAAAATAATTTATAAAATTAGTTTTTTTTTTCAATTTCATCCCATGGATTTTTTTCATTTCAGATTGGGTCCACATTCTTTTAATTTGTATTTATTATATTTAAAATGGTTTATAGAATTAGCTTATTTTTTATTTCATTCTTCTAGGGTTTTTTTCCTTGTTGGATTTTTAAACTTAAAAAAAATATTTTGATTTTATTTTGTGATTTTATCTTTCAATATTAAATTTGTTAGGTGTTGACCTTTTTAAATGAGCTCGGGGATAGGGCTTCGTAAGTTGCGAGTCTTAGATATTAATTCGGGGTTAGGAGGTTCGCCTGAATTTGCTTGTTCTTTTAATTTTTTTCATCATCTAGTATTGTTTTTTCACTTTTGATGGGACTTTTTTAAAAGTAACACATATAATATCTCACATTGACGAGGAAGGATTTGGTAGCTAGTCTTATTTGTAATGCTGATTACTAACTTATCAGACGCATTCTAGGATCATGCGTTATTGCCAAGAATAAATCTGTGAGGCCAGTAAATAAAAAAAAATAATATCTAACAAGTTGGGCTAGACTATTATAACACGGGTTGTCTTAGATTTTTTTTAATCTTTGCAAGGTATATCTCTTTTAAAAGAAAATTTTTTAAATTAAATTAAATTATTTCATCATTTAATATTAAATTAACTTGATATTGCCTTAGTTTTAGATCTTGCACTTTTAAAATATTTTTTTAATTAGATTAATTTATGTTACCATTCAATATTAAATTTATTTTATATTGAACTTTTTAATTAAATTTAGATATATAACTTAATAATTTGCTGCTTTAAGGGATTGATCTGGGCTTACAAAGTTCATCTAAATTTACCTAGTTTTTTTCTTTTTTTTTAGCTTTTATTTTCATCCTCAAATGTTTTTTTGATTTTTTTTTCAATTACTGTAGAATATTTCATTCATTTTAATGGAAAAAACATGTGTTATCTAAAGCTTTTGTCCAATTTAATATTTTTACGAGAATTTTCACTTTTAAGTTAAATATAAACATCAAATTTTTTTCATGCTTTGTTCCAATTTCTTTTGTAAACCAAACTAGCCTAAATCTTAGGTCCTCTAGGTCATGAATTGTCAAGTCAAATAGGATTTAAAATAATGTATCTTAATTTTAATTTTTTATTTTTTTTTTGTCAAATTAAGCCCTCACTCTCTCAATTTTTATTTTTATTTTGGATTATTTATTGAAGTTGTGGACTTAGTAATTTTCATTTTTTTTCTCTTTAATTTAATATTTGATGGTATTTGAGGTCTTAGCCTTAAATATTTTAATTTTTAATATTTATTTTTTATTTTTATTAAATTTTAATTTATTTTCAATTTCAATCCACAATTTTAATTTTTTTTCAATTTCATCACCTAAGTGTGCTAATAATTTTTTGTACTTTTTTATTTTATCTTTTATTATTTTAATTTTTAAAAATTGATAATTATTTATATTTATATTATATCCAGTCATTAAATTTTTTTTAAATTACACTTATAATATTTAAAAATTTTGTTCTTTCACTCTTTAAAAAAAAAAAATTAACTCCGCCATGACAAATGGCGAACTGCCTCTCCAAACAAAGATTATGGACTCACCTTCTGAAAATTGGATCCCACTCATTTTTATCCACCCTTGAAAATTCTTCTCTTTTTCCTGAGAACCTCTGCAAAATCCAGTGGGGTCCATATCTTCTAAATCATTTACCTCAGGTAACTTTCCTTCATAACAGTCAAATTGATCAAGCACCACGTGGCCCTTTTGATCACCCAGACTCGCTCTCTCATTGTGCTGTCGTAGCCTTTATCTCACATGCATGTCATTATATTGTTAAAAATCAAACCCAAGGCTGGCCCCCACAACTTTACCTCGACATCTTCGTCTGTCTGAGACAAAAGCTAAGAACGAAGTAAATAGAATTCCTATTATTCACAAATAACAAATAACAAACAGCGCCCCGGAAGGTAAACTTACTCGCTCGACTCCCTTCTCTTTCACAATCCCTAGCTTCTTGCTTGCTTTGTAAAAACACCCTTTTAAAAGTTTTTATTTTCTTGGCCTTTTAGCACCTTTTCATGGCATTTTCGCAGAGGGTTTAGGGCTTTTTGTCCAGATATGTGATTTCTTTAGTCTTTCTTTTGTTGTTGTTGTTGTTCTCTTAACTAATTGGTTCTTTTTATGTTTTTTTCCTTGTTTTTTCAGGTTGGTGTATTTGCTTACCATTCTTGGAAGGCCTTAGAAGGTTTAGTTATTTAGTGGTTTTATTCTATGTATTATAGTTGTTGGGTTTTGATTACTTTTCTGTATTGGCTCTTAATTAATATCTATCTGTTTCTTGTTTATGGGTTGCTGTACATTATTCTCTAGTGGCTTATTCTTGCTGTTCTCTCTCTTCTTCTTCTTTTTTGAGCTTTTTATGCTTTTCTTATTTCAATTGAAGTGCATTTTTTATGGGATGATAGTGTCACTCTTTGTTTATCATGGTTAACATTCAGAGTTTTTGGGAAATTTATGATCATGGGAATATGTATTTTTCTTTTTTGCTTGAATTTCCTGTCTGCGAATTCAAAAGGCTTGTTCCACTGTAGGGGATTTTAAAGCTGGCCAAATTTTCCATTATTAGATCGGTTTGGGATTAGTGTTTTAGGTGCTTTGTTGATATAGTAGCTAGGAATAGGAGCTCTTTTGACTTTGACTGGGAGAAATAATATCCTGAAATGGCAGTTGATAAAATAGTCACCGTGGTAGCTAATTTCGAGAATAGATGGTTTTCTTTTTCATGTATCTCAAAACGCACCCTTTGAGATCAAATCCCTGCACATGATCGTTTATGTTTTTGGGTTGATTGGATGGTGAGATAGATGCTCTGAATAGCATAATATAAAGATGTGACAACTTTTGTGGCTGTTCCACCTGCTTCCCGTACTTGTACTAGCCTTCTGAAGTTGTTTAGAATGCTAAGTTGGAAAGTTTGATTTGTTGGATTCCTTACTGTGAAATTTAGGGAAAACCCTCAGACCTTTAAAGTGAACGAAGTTTTTCTGTAGACGTTGGGGCAAGCAAGATAATGTGTTATGGACATGCTCATTTTGTCCACAGCAAGGTCAAGCTTACATGTACGTGTGGTTTTATAGAATTCCATGACTGATAGTGTACTCTTTTGTGTAGAAGTTGGTTGTGTTTGTTTGCAAATGTATGTGATGATCTCTTTACTTGCATTTGTTCCATCATGGTTGGCCCAATTTGCTTCACAAACTAAATATTTGATCTTTTCCACAGGGAGGGAAACAATAAAAGATCATTTGGGGAAGGAAATTGTACAGAACATGAGTGAAGTAAACCAAGGGAATAATCCTGATGCTTCAGCAATCATCCCTCTGAAACGCAAGCGTGGTCGTCCACGCAAGTACCCCAAACTGGAGGTTGATCATAATGGCAATGCCTATGTTCCAAGGGTTCAAAATCCAAACCGTGGGGAGAATGCTCGTACTACTCCTGGATTTGGAGGGGTCAATGGTAATCAGCCACATCAAGTAGATCCAGTTAATGATGCAATTGATTCCATGATAGGCCAGTCAGTGCATGGTATTATAGAGGCGACATTTGATGCTGGATATTTGCTTAATGTCAGGGTTGGTGATACCGAAACAACTTTGAGGGGTGTTGTTTTTAAGCCTGGACATTACATCCCTGTCATGCCAGAAAATGATATCGCCCCAGGTGTCCCAATGATCAGAAGGAATGAGATTCCCCTTCCGAGAGAAAGCAATACTAAGGTCCACAGCTGTAATCCTGGGCCTAGAGACATAAATGGAACTGCTCATGCTGCCCGAGCTGCTAATCCAGCTGGATCAAAAGGTAAGCAGGTGCTTTCAGTGGTACCCCAAACCCCTGCAATATCAAGAGGCAATTTAGTTCCTGTTGTACTTCAGCCAGCCAATCTATCAAATGGTGCACCTAGTGCCAGTGCCACAAGCCAAACTACCCATCCGGAGACTTCAAAAGGCAAGCAGATTCGAGATGCTGCTCATTCATCAAATGCATCAACACCAACAAACGAAGTCATGCAGTTTCAATCTCAAAATAACAACCAGGTGATGCATTCAGGATCGCAAAATACAAGTCCTTTTAATCAAACTCAAGCTGGGGGACTACATGAATCAGAAGCCAACCCAATGAAAACAACTGGTGTGCCTTTTGAGAAACTGTTAACTGAAGTAATCAAGAGGGTTCCTGCTCCATTACAGTCAACAGATACTAATAGTAGCTCAGCTGTTAACTTGCCCGTGAAAGATTCTGGTATTGTGGCTGAAAAGGATGTCAGTGACAGAGTTCAGGCCCTGTCTGTTGAACCACTGCAAGTTGTACAGCCTAATGTTGGCTGTCATCCTGCGGTTGCATCTAGACCTTCCGAGGAATACAAGACTGGCAAAATGACTCAGCTCTTGCAGGTAAAACAAGTCTTCAACTGAATAAAATCACTGTCCAATCATCCATTATGTACTAAAGGTCATTTCCCAGGTACAAGATCAATGACTTGTTATATACATCAAACCTTAAGAAGGTTTTGCAGGAAAGCATGGCAGACAATCCAGGGGCCTATACTGAGGGGGCGGCTGCAGGTTTAGATTGAACTAGATAATTTGAAAAGCCCAGAAACCACGCTTGAAGATGAATGGAGTAGTCCTTCAGAGCACACGGGGCAAGGGAAAATGGTGCACTAGTGCTTCTGTACTATGTAAAGTTTCCGGAGAATGAATTACTAGGCTTGTACAAGTCTAGAAAATTAGTGATCTTAAACCAGGTAGTGGCCACACAAGATCCATCTTTGCTCAAAATTGTGAGGCTGAGATGTCTTGTCTTAGACTTATATTTTATTTTAGTTCAATTATAATGGAAACCTAGGTGCATGTTTGCATTTGGTACTGTAATTTATTCATAGTTTGAATTGAAGGATACCTTCTTATTAGACATTTATGCAGCCTCAAGCTTCTATCATGTGTCCATGCCTGGTGCGGGGTTTATGATCCAACTTCCAAAGCACGAGTTCTGTTTTTAAATGTGCTAGAGCCTGATAACTTTGTTCTAAGCAAAGTTATCAGGCACTAGATTATTAGGAGCAACTTTGTTCTAAGCCATCTTGGAGGATATAGGGAAGGTATGAAAATAGAATAGATCAAATATCTAGTAAAGGGAAAATAAAGCTTAAGGAAACTCATTTTAATTAGGTGGTGTTGTGTTGCTGTTTGAGGAACTGAATGGTCTCAAGATTATCCTCCTCGTGTAGCTGTGGACTAAAATTCATGATAAGCTGATCGCATCAGGTTACTTAGGATAACGGAAGAATCACATTTCAGGTTGAGGTTCTCACACGATGAACTGCTGATAGTTACACCGGGAAAAGAGGATGAGAGATGAAATGAAGATGGCATATTGCAGTCCAACCCAATAAATATTGTTTAATAATATCCATGAGCTACTAAAATTTGCTTCCACGAATCGTGATCAAGGATGCAGAAGCATTAGGGCCAATGTAAATGGTGACGTTTAAACATACTTGGCAACAGAAAATAGCAAACAGGAACCTTACATTGCCTGATGAAATAAGGGAGAAGAAAAGGCATCCTGTGCCAATAATCTGTGAACCCAAAAACTACAGAATTGAGCGAAAGATGACAAGAACGATCCCACTAACTTGATATATCACACCATTGTAGTTGTTACCCTTTTTTCTCAATATAGCACACTAAACACCTCTTGGCTTGTATTATCACTTTCCGAGATGCAATTCTTTCTATTTTTTTTTTTTGTGGGGGGGTGGTGGGAGCTCAGAATTTTCCACCGAAACAGAAAACCACCCCTACATGTTTACAACATGAATCACCATATATAAAAAATTACCCTCAATTCAGATTTTACAAAGAGTCTTTGAAACCAGTTAAACCTTGAAGATGAGAGATACAACTATAACCTATTGCCAAATGCGTTTCAGTAAAAACTATGGACCAAAAATTTATTGTTCATGAAAAAGAATCTTGATTTCACTGTGGAGTATGCTCATGGAAACTTGGTGCCCAAGAGAGTATTAGATCCTGGAACTGGAATGGGACGGATAGCAGGGATGGGTGGCTGAAGGTAAGGAATGTGGCTTGGCTCTACAAATGGTTGCTGTCCACCTACAAAAGGCGGAGTCACACAAAGCTGCAAGGTTTGGCCGGTTGCACCTCCTGCGATGCAAATGGAAAAGAATAAAAAAAAAATCTATCTTCTCAAATACACAATAAACAGGCACAGAAAAACATAGAGATCCTGAGACCAACATCTTCAGTCTCGTATTTTGAGACTTAATCTTCCAATGTTGAAAAATATCCTACAGTTGATCTTATAAGATGCCATGTTGGACATGGTGCTGCCATCTATAATTACATTGTGCTGTAGAAATCTTTTCTTAATTTTCTTTCCTTCTCGTGTTGTGGGTGGGAGGGGCAGCAAATTCATTGAAGCTCTAAAAACAATACCAGAAAATAATATAATCACCTTCCCTATATTTGAGTTACAGCATTAAATTTCAAGTTCTCTCATCAAGTTGAAACTCAAAATGGAATCAATCTCCCAAATGGATCTGCACATATTGACTATCAACCCCTTGCAGACATTGACAGAAGTTGGGAATTTTCAACCAATTTTTGAAAAACTTATGTTGACTTGCTAGCTTAGCAATTAGGTTGTCCCTTCAAGTAGTCAGTAACATAAAACATTAAACATCTAAGCTTACATTGAATGTGCAACCTAATTGATGGCAGAAAGTGAAATGACAAACCATTGAAACCAGAATCTCCTGCAACATAGTACAAAGTTTCTACCAATAAAAGAAAAACCCTTTTTTTTATACCTTGGTGTTTAGGATACTGCACCTGGTGTGGAGCTAACAGAGGACGTGCAGATACAGTTGATATGGGTGCTGCAATTGGAATCAAATCCTTTCATAAAACAAACACAACAAAAAAATTAGAGAAATATACCATGCATGCTTGGATAACAAGTTCAAGGAAGAAGAAAATTAAACACTTGAGATGACTTGACATGCAAGAGGATCGGCCTCAATAAAAAAAGAAGTGTTGAAAATTAGAAAGTTATACATGAAAACCAAGGAAATAAGCCTACCATTAGATCTTCAAGATATAAGCACAAGATTGCATAGCTGCAGACTTTGTTAACTGATATATAGACAATTATGATTTCTTTTGCACAATATTGCATATCAAAATCTTAGCTAATTAGCTATCTAGCTGTGGATCAATGATGCACACAACCAGCATTATTCTATTATAATGTGGTTGATAAAAAAGCATCCGTGTTAAGAGAAGCATGGTATAGCACTAGTTCAAACCAACTATATAAATAATTACAGATATAACCACAGTAGGATATTTAGAATCAGTATGTGGCTAGAGTACTGCCCAAGGCTAGTTCTATGAACCATCTCAAGATCTGATAACCACATAAATTGATCCATCCCAAAATATAGCATAAATTGCTCCCTAACATACATTAAACAGTTAGATACCAGCTGCAACAACCAGAAACTAAATGTTTGTTGTATCTGTAACCATCAAACATCAGAGTGCTTAGTTATTTCATGTTGCAGATTCTGTATCTTACATGAGAAACTGGCTGAACATACACAAGCTGCCCCATCCGTCCAACCATAACCTAGGGAAACAGAGCCAGATTAGAAACTCATAAATAACCATAGAAGTCACAAATCTCCTGACCAAAAAAGCAACAGATGAGCACCAGAAATAAACTGCCAGATGAATATCACATGAATCTTCCTTTCACTTACAGATTGAGAATTTGGTGGTGCATATGATGGTGCTGCCTGAACAGCATGATACTGACCAGCATATCTAAGTGACTGTACTCTAGTTCCCACGTGTCCAGCAACCTATAGCCAAATAACCCTTTGAGAAGAAGAAAAGAATTCCTCTTTTCACAATGTGGGGCTAGTTCAGTAAAAAAAAATTCCAAGAGTTGACAAGAAAGTTGTTGGTGCTAAATATGACATTTTCTCAAGTGACTTAAATTTAATGTGAGAGATTACTCAATAAGAAGCAAGTTGACTAATGCATACAGGTTGTGAAAATTGAGAACCACTGCCACCATTTACAGCTGTCAAGTTACTGTAGGGGGGGAACTTAGCAGGAACAGATAATCGAGGTGCATAAGGGATCCCAACTTCTGGCTGGACAGCAGCAACAGGTACCACAGGAGAGTTGCTTGGTATGTAAGCCATACTTGGAACTGCTGGTCCTGCTGGAGCATTAGCTGATGTAGGATTGGAAAAGGAAGGAGAAAAACTTTTTGCTCCTGGATTGAGCTTGAATGCCTGAAAGAAAAGAATTCCAAAAAACATCAGCATGGTTATAAAATTGATGTCATAAATATTCCAAAATTCCAAAGAAACTGCAATCTACCAAACCCAATGATTTCCACAGATGCTTGTGGTATAGATTATAAATTATATCCTATACGAATTGCACTAGCAATTCAAAAAATTATTTCACAGATACTCATAAAAAGTGCTGGCTCGATAAATTATATGATTTACTAATGTGATAGACAGTGACCTGATGACTCCCCTAAAAATTGGCAGTAAATAGATGTGAGATGAAACAGATGTCGGTACCGAAACGTTGAAAACAAACACGGTTTTTACCTTGGAACTTCTATTAGATTCTGAAACTTGTGGAGAGGCCACATCAGTAGAATTTGCTGATGAGATGCAGTGTGATTGTGAAGGAACATCAACCATTGGATTGGAAGCAGTAGAAACTGTAGCACAAACAGAACTAGGAGAAGTGGTTACTGCAGAAGCTGGCCTTCCACAGTATTGACTGTCTGGCTTCATAGGATCACCATCAGGATTACAAGATCCAACATTAGGCAACAGATTCACTGTTACTCGCCCTTCTGCAATGGGTTTTGCTTCACTGTCATGAGGCCCTGCTGAATGGAGCACATTAAGCAATTAAAAAAGAACAGAATCAGGATGGAAAAAAGAAAATACATTTTAAAAAATATAAGACAAATTCCGGGAATCATGGCAGGATTTAGCTTCTACAGGCAAACTATCACCTAGATGCATCTCATCACAGAGGGCCCTGTGTTGTAATAAAAAAAATATTCAGAAAATGGCATGCTGCCACTAAATCTGCATGAATGTTAACTCACATAATACAACTGATACAAAACCCAAAATCTACTAGCAATTTATAGTTATAATGAAGTTCAGAGAGCAAAGCCTTACATCATGGTTATTTTATAACAAACATTTTCACTTGTATCAGAACTTTTTACAGGTAAAAGAAGGCATGCCTTCTCTTCTGCTTTCTTTTCATAAAAGATATTAATAAGCACAAGGCAGATCTGTATAGCATGTTATGGATCAAATAGTTAAACTCAGTGTGGAAGTTGAGCTTACTGATTGCATTTGGGCTATGAACTTCATCAGCCTGCACAAATCAAATGCACAGGTAAAAATCTACATCATCGACTTAGTGAGCAAATAGTTTCCACTTCTACAAATACAGAGCATCAAGCAAGGAAATAAATTATGCCTGTCATGACATACATTCTTTTCTGTTTGAAAATCAAACTTCTGTTTATAGTGACCCTGCTCCTCCTGTGACCTGTCATCTCTAGTCTGTCTGCCAGAAAAATAACTGACAGAAATTTGAAAGTTAGAAGGGATTCCATGAAGTAAATAATTTACATTTAAGCTAATGAGCACCACAATTTAATGTAAACATAGACTCTAATCCTTTGTGTCTATATTCAAAAGAAATATGAATCAGTAATCGTGTAGTGCTTTAGTGGAGAAAATTTGTGCTAGAACAGACAAGGGCTAGTTCAGTTTGCAACCCCAGTGCAAGTATAAAAAACAAAGAATGCAGAGGACAAGATTTTAAGGCATCCAACAGTGCAAACCCCACTTGAAACTTGGAAAAGACTGGTAATTTATACCTTCCATTAACTAAGTCACCAGAAGAAGCTTCTCTCTGCATACGCAAAACAGAAATTAAAGAAAAAATTAGAAAGAAAGGGAGTGAAAAGTGTAAGAATATCTCTCTTTCTCACAAGCATTGTAAAAAAAGTATCCTGCTACAGATATTAAATTACCACTTAGTCATGGAAGCAGTAATTGACTGGGTTTCCTTCAAGCCATATCAATCATCAGATCATCCAAACCATAACAAGATGCACCCTAGGTAGCATTTAAATAAGAACAACACTCCAACAAAAAGGCAGCTCTGAAATTTTAAAAGCAGCCAACTATGCTGCTGCTGATATAGGTCTTTCACGACAGAGATGTTCATAACTCAAACACAAGTTAACATCTTTTATGGAGATCTTTTCATGAATATCTAGACAAGCTCACAGAAACTGTTTCCCTAGTAGACCACAAAAAAGAAGAAAAGAAGATAGAAGCCTCACCTTTGGGATATGTACACCATCTCTTTCCCCATGTTCAAATTCCATTTTTTTTCCTATTTGATTTGGTGGCATTTTTCTCCCTTCAGGATCCTTCCCTGCTTTTGTCGGCATAAGACCATGGGAATTGCCGTTCTTGTTTTTGACTGAACTCCTACTTCATAGGTACAATTAGTCCATGTTATATAGTGAAATAAAAAAAAAATGGTTGCTTGGATGCAGAAATATTTCCTTGACCAGATTTCTGTACTAAAACAGGTAGTAGTTTTCTTAATTACTCAAAAACAGCATGTATATGTATAGGTATGTCTGCATGCATGCAAAGGCTCTAAGGTAGTTCCAGGCATGTACAGAACATGGAAATAAAAAATGGTGCACTTGGAGAAACTATCAGAATTTAACAAACAATAAACTTGAAAACAAATGCATTATTGAAAAGAAAAGTAAACCAATAAGATATATGACTTTAAATTATTGCAGCTTACAATTAAATTTAAACAATTAACAACGATATTCCTTACAGCCCAAGTCCAAAACAAGACAATACCTGTTGTGATTAGATTTCTTTTTATCCACAGTGAACTTGTTAGATTTCTTTGCCTCACTCGCTACAATCTCAGAAGATGGAGCATTGGTTAAAGCAGCTTCTACATTGCCACCAGATATATTCCCAGTGACGCCATCAGCTGGAAACAGAGCTCCCTGCATACAAAGCAGCACATATATTAGGCAGATTCTCCAACGTTGTATCCGGATAACTAAAAGGAATTTAAAATAGAAAGAGTTGCATACCTTAGCAACAACTTGGACAATATCAGTCGAAAGAATTACAAGTGTCTCTATCACACTCCCATTAGCTACATTTGCATCAGATTTTCCCTTCTTAGTCAATCTTGCTTCCTTCAAAACAACACCTACACAAAGCAGGTAACTAAACTTCATAAATGATAAATCTCACTTAAAATTTCCAATCTTTATGAAGTCTTATTTCCAAAAGTACCAAATCCAGTCTGTGTTAACCAAATAAAATAGTGGACCCTCCATTGCATAAACAAATAGGGTACAAAACAAAAGCAGAAACAGAATTATATACTAACAAAATAGGCAAAAACCCAGATCAGAATCCAATCTGATCTCATCCATTCTAAAGAGTAGATGACTATTTATCAATAAAACCAAAAACCCAGATAGGGTTGCTCACAAAAATCAAAACCCAGATACCATTTTGTACGAAAATCATAACTTTCAAGTAATTCAAAAACTAATGCCAAAAAGAAGTAATCTTTAAGTTTCCAATGGAGACCGAAAAAGAATAAAGAAACCTCACCGTTTTCCTTATCAAAAGAAGCAGTGTGAAAGGTTCCAGAGTAGACAGAACCATCTCTAACATGCACATCAACAGGGAGTCCAATTACACACATAGTAGCAAACAATAAAGCCTCGTTTAAGCAAGCCTCTGTTTCAGCTTCTGCTCTGTTTTTGTAACCCATCTCTCTTTTTATCCAAAAAAGAAAATAATGAAACTTTTTTGTATGCCTATGTGAAAAAGGTTTTTCCTTCTTATAATGAAAGACCAGGGTTTGTGCTTGACAGAGGAAGGAGAGATCTAAAGAAAGAATCAAGGAATTTGGAACAGAGAAAAGCTTTTTTCTGCCTGTGTTTCAATGCATGTGCTGCTGTCTTGGTTGGTTTGATGAGTTCATGCTGGCTTTATATGTAATAAGCCCTGTAACCTTGGCATCATGGCATGCTTTGGTCGTTTCACTGTATTTTCTGCAAGATTTCCCAGATTTATTATTAAATTTGTAAATTCATTTACTGAATCACAACAAATTCAATACGGCAAGTGTATTTTTTATATATTCATGAAAATAAATTTCGTTTTAATTTATCTATAAATTAATCGGAAAACAATGAACTTCAATATATGTAATGAATTATATGGCCTTTTCAAAAAGTTAAATAACATTTATTTATTTATTGTCTGTTTTTTCTTAATTTATAGTTTATGCTTGATTTAGCAAGTCTTTATTACATTTTATAAAGATGGAACTCTCTGATTCCGTATATCACTGCAATTTTTAGTTTCATATTTTTTTTATTTACCTGCTGCGAGTAGGGTAATATTTTCCTTTAATATAAAAAACAAATTCATATATTACTAATGTTTTTTTTATAGAGTTGTAATTTTATTTTTTAATATAATATATGGACTTTATGTATAGATTTTATTTTGTGGGTTTATTTATTTATGGATTGAAATATAGTTTGTTTTTTAAATGTAGATTTTACTTTTGAAAAAAATATTTTAAAAAATAGAAAGTGTCAAGTACCCAACAAAAGAAAAGTATTCCACTTGGTGCATGTGTGTACGTGCTATTATGATATATAATATTTTAAAAGTAATTTTTATTTTTTATATTAATACATTAAAATTACTGAAAAGAACAAGAAAGTATCAATTTAAAAATTTTCAATGTCAAGCATAGTTTTAGAGGTGTGAATAGCACAACTTCTGCTTTTGTTTTCACTTTTTAAATGATTTTCAAAAGTATTTTTGATTTAAAATGATATTAAATAGATATTTTTTTAGTGTTTTTTAATATTTTTAATATGTTGATGTCATAAAAAATATTTTTTTAATTAAAATTTGTTTTAAAAAACACTATATATTATAATCTCAAATACTAACATGATTAATTTAGTAAGAGTAAGAGTGAAAATAGAGACTAGATTGAAATTTAGAGAGAAGACTAGTCAAAAAAGGTAACCTCAACCGCGTGGCCTAGAAACATCAACAACTAGAATGCCAAATACAAAGCTGAAAGCAACACGAAAGAGGAGTCAGGATGGCTTAGGCGCCAAGCCAGCAAGTGGCAAAGCTATAAATAACCACAAACCTCCTCCTACATGGCAATCTGCAAATTCTAATCTTAGAGGGAATTTAAAGGGGGGAAAAAAGATGGGAGGAGGAACAGAGGCTTTTCCAGATTTGGGAAGACACTGCCAACATCCTGAATGCAAGCAGCTAGATTTTCTGCCTTTCAACTGCAATGGTTGTCGAAAGGTAATCAAGGGTGTGACTCAAATTTATGTATGCAGCTTTGTTTAGCGTGGAATATTATAGCCTTAATCATATGTTATGGCAGGTGTTTTGTTTAGAGCATAGATCCTACAAGTCTCATGACTGTCCGAAATCAGACCACAAGAGTCGAAAAGTAGTTGTTTGTGAAACATGTTCGGCGTCTATTGAGACCACTGGATGCAACGAGGATGCTGAGAAAGTGGTGTTGCTGAAACATGAGAAATCTGGAGACTGTGACCCAAGGAAGAAGAAGAAGAAGCCAACTTGCGCTGTCAAGCGCTGCAAGGAGATACTAACCTTCTCTAACACATGCAACTGCAAAAATTGCCAGTTAAAGGTGTGCTTAAAGCATCGGTTTCCAGCTGACCATGCGTGTAAGAAATATCATCCTCTGCAGTACATGTGATGTCTGGTGGAAGAGTTGGGTTCTGAAATTCATCTCGGCTGAGAAATTTAAAAATTATTCGGGAGTTTTACGTATATTTAGAGTTTATGTAAACATTATTTAAAGATTTGAATTTTTTTCAGCTTTGAATATATGGATGAAGAGTGGGTTATTGTAAACTATGAATTGTTCAATTATTCAATTTTAATAGTAATTTACACAAATTATTAATGAAAAATATTATATATTTTTATTTAGAAGAGAGGGATTTATCAAGTATAAAGTTTTAGCTTTGATTTTATGGTTGCATAGTATTTAAAAAAAAATTGTTTGACATAACTTTTCTATCTACCAAAATAATAAGCTAGGCTTTTATATTTATAGAAAATGTTATAAAATTTATAAATGATAAAATATTAATTTTTTCTTTAAACAATATTCATATATTATTTAAGAATAATTTTATAAATTTAATCAATCAAGTCCCTACTTGATTATTATAGTACTAGAATTATAATTACTAAATTAAATATATTTTAATGTTTAATTTTTAAAATTATTTTCAATAAAGTCATACCTGATTAATTATCTCATATTAATTTCTTATTAATGATTTTTAACATGTGTGACCTGTTAAGTTGGTTCAAATATAAATTATAATTATATATTAATAGAATTGAACAAATTCAACAATTTAATTTATTTTAAATTCAATAAATAATTAATTTATATTTGAAAATCAAGTATTATCTAGAAATGTGTTGCAATCTCCTGAAATATTAGAAAAGTCATAAGTAGTTCTTAGTGTAATTATTATCTAATGTTTTAATTTAAATATTTTAGTATTAAGTGTGTTTCCATATCAAATCATATTTATTTGTAACATTATAATTATTGATCATTGAACACCCTCATATTAGTTTTAGATATCTCTCGTACCTTAGCTTATAAGATTTTTTTATTAAAAAAAATATAATTTATACAAGTCTCAATAACTCTATTAAATATATATTATTAAAAGAGGGTTGATCAAAATTAATTAGGAACATTACTTTTATGCATTATGAATCTCATAATTATAAAAATTTTATAATTTTTTTAGAGTGTTTTTGTTCTATAAATTTTACCTTTATTTTAAATTTATTTATCAAACATTAAATTTATAAATTAAATAAAAATAAATATTAAAGATAAATAATATTTTTATTAATAAAACTAAGTAAATTCTACAGGAGTAAAATAATGTATCACGTGTAAACTAACAGGAAGGTCCAAAAGGTTTTTGATAGCTTAAGGGTTAAGGCATGGGAAAGATTGTGGAAATAATGGTCGGCGGACCGCGTCTCCACCCAGCAGTACTCCAGATGTAGCATATACAAGAGCAGCGTTTACATGCAAGTAGGCATATAATCTCTGCAATTCATGGAACTCCTGTGGACATGTACTAGCACTTTCAAGCAAACAGGACACTTTCAGGCGCATCAATTTACCAGGTAAATTTCAACTAGCAATTACGATCACGAATTTTGATTTGATACAACCACAGATTTTGCATCTAATTTCAAGGAGACGCACTTCGTTGGCTACACCACAGGCACACATGAACACCCGTCATCCATAGAGTACTAGTCATGATGCTGCTTGTTCCGAGAGCAAGGAAGAAGAATCATCTTCCTGGCGGTTTCTGCGAAAATTATTTTAGAAACTACACGTCAATGTAAGCGATGATTATACGCACGTTTGGACATTGCTTCACCGCAGGAAATTACAAATCCCTGGAACGCAGACCTGTGGCATGATGGCTTGATTGCATCCAATCATATAAAGCACAAAAAACTTGGAAAGCATAGAAAACATCCCATTAAAATAAAGCAAGCCATAATTTAAATGATTATAGAGGGTTAGGTACGAAATATCCAGTAGACAGGTAGTGCAAATTGCGGCACCATGGTATTACAAAACCATACTGATCATATCAGAGTGCATTGATGCCTCAAATGGTGCCCACAGCACACTTGTCACTGATAAACTAACACCAGAACAAATAGCAAAACGCCAAACTCCAAACACCATGCAACTAGTGAACTGCAACCTCAGATTGCTCTGGCTAATGATTAACATCAGCCCTTGCATTTGAATCCCGCCATGGAAACAGATCACTGCACGTACCAGGAACATAAAGACATCGTTAACCATAAAACAAAAGGGAGAAAATGAAACCCTTATCTCACTAAAGATCAAAATCAATGTGCACCCAGCAATTGGACAAGTCCTGGAGCATCTCTTACATCAGATTACATTACCCAACAATCAGAAACCAAAAAAAAAAAAGATGAGATTTCAGTATCGTTGTTCCAAAAGCTTAAATAGCTTACTCTATGCTAGTAAAGCCTTGGTGAGTTTAGCTCTTATTTTATGATGAACAATATCTGGTGGACTAAAAACTTCTAAACCAAGGTTACTTTACCTGCTGTTGCTGTTGGTAAGTTCCCGGTTGCTGGTAGTTTCCATATCCAGGATAGCCTCCATAATACATGTTAGGGTCTTGGGGAGCAGCAGCATATCCATATGCATCATATCCTTGTGGATATCCATAATATCCACCACCATTCCAATGGCTTTGATCTGGCTGAACCTGAACGAAACCAATAAATGCATCCTTCTCAGTAAACACTGGGAAATTCACGAACACAAAAATAGAGAACAGTAATTGGGCATCGACCAAACCTGTTTGTTAGAAGGACTACGGCCCCATGAGAGACGGATATTTTGACCAGCTATCTGGGTTCCATTCAACATTGAGAGTGCTTGCTCTGCGCTAGTTCTAAATGCAACAAACACGGGCAACCAAATCAGGCCAGAGGCAATCATTACAATGCAAAATAACAGAAATCAGGTTAAGGTATTTTTCAACTACCGATTAGCAAACTGAACGAATCCACAACGCTTGCCTGCAGGTATTTTCACATGCACTAGCTCGCCATATTTACTAAACACAGCTCTCAAAGTGTCATCAGTTACACTTGGATCCAAGGCCCCAACGAATATCTGCAGCCAAGAGATTAACAAGTCAATTCACTTTGACAAGTAATAGTTCATACCAACAATAAAACAAACCACGCACTGTTGTGTTATTTGGATCATTCTCTCCCTGATTTCCTTGAGGATTCTGGTAAGTAGCTGCAAATGGAAAATGCATGTCAAATAACATATGAATATACATAAATGAAGAGTAATAGACACTGAAAGCAAAGCTTCCCTGAAGGATAATCATTGTATGAGAATCCAAGGAGATGCAAGAATGGAAGGAAAAAATACCATAGAATAAACTAAACAACATAATCATGCAGGAATGAGTTTAAAGATGACAAAATCACCTCTTCTGAGAAGCTAAAAACAAGATCAGATTTTTCTGTTCTTGAGAAATTGCAAAGATGATTGTTCTTTAGGGTAAAAAGGCACAAGTTACACAAAGTTACAGAGGATCACATAGATAACAGGAAAAAAAAAAAGCAAACACAACAAACAAAGAACGATTCATAAGTTAACATTATATTAGTGGAGCTAATCCAGCAAAGTCAACTTCCTGACCAAAGTCCAACTTGATGCCAGTATTTTCAGGCAACTTGAGAGAAATGAAATTCAGTTTATAGCCATGATAACACTACTTGTGTCCACTATTTTTAGTCTGAAGTTGATAAACATAGCCTAAAGTATGGGAGAAACATGTAACTAAATAATTACTTGCCTTGCAACAGCTTTACCATCATTGGCAGCTGTCAGTTGTCACAAAGCTGAGCATCAATGAAGTAATTTTCAGTAATCATTTTCAATAGGATGAACATGCATAAAATCAAGATGGAAAGTATTGAATGCCCCAATTCTCAGCAATATCCAAATTTAAAGGCATGAACAATTGGAAAGTTCCAAACTAGATTCATACTTGCCAAGAATGGGAAGCGGGATTTGGAATTTAGGTCAGTACACTTTTCCTATTATGATCAACAATAGACATATGAGTTGCTTGGAGAACAAAATGGATATTCTAGGTACCATGTTAACATATTTCCTGATTTCCCTCATGTAAAAAGAACAGGAAAAGAAAAACAAAAGTTCAGTCTACAACCTATCTAAATTTCAAGAAATGACAAGCCCAGGACAAAGAAGGAAGAACAAGAAGATGACACCTCCAAGACAGGATGGAGTTAAAAAGTTGATGGTCGTCGAAGAAAGAGACTTTTTTCCAAATCGAATAAACTAATAACATATAAAACTACATTCAAATAGATCCCTATAAAAAAGATACAAGGACTTGATCCTCAAGAAGGTCTTAGAAATTAGAATGTCAAAAGCATGTAATCAAATCCTTCCTCCAGACCCAAGGATGCACTCCATCTCACAAACAACAAAAATAATAAGTGACAGCACATGATTAAAAAAAAAAAAAAGAGCAGCTCGAGGTGAGACAAAAGCAACTCTGAGAATAGAAGTCAGAATAGTGCTCCACACGGCAGAGAGCATCTCTGAATCCATCGTCATAAGTTGCTTCAGAAGGTTTCTAATGCTCGGAATCAACAGCAGAGAAAATATTTTCACTTGAAGTAAATACCAAACAAAAACTCAAAAACAGTTGCTGACCACACGTAAAAAAAGTAAAGGACTGATCATAAAGAGATAAACCAACGATTCTCGTCTGATTTACATAAATAAAGAAAATGCAGAACGGAATTGAACTATCTTTAGGAAAAAGAACATATTTAACTTGACATGTAACTCTTCGAAAATAACACATAAATAAAGTAAAGGACCGACCATGAGGAGATAAACCAACAATTCCAGCCTGATTTACATAAATAAAGGAAATGCGGAACGGAATTGAACTATCTTTAGGAAAAAAGAACATATTTAACTTGACATGTAACTCTTCAAAAATAACAAGTAAATAAAGTTAAAGACTGACCATGAAGAGATAAACCAACAATTCTCGTCTGATTTACATAAATAAAGGAACTGTGGAGCGGAATTGAACTATCTTTATGAAAAGGAACATATTAAACTTGACATGTAACTTCAAAAATAACATGTAAATAAAGTAAAGGGCTGACCATGAAGAGATAAACCAACAATTCTCGTCCGATATAAATAAATAAAGGAACTGTGGAATGGAATGGAACAATCTTTAGGAAAAAGAACATATTTAACTTGACACGTAACTCTTTGAAAATAACAAACTGGAAAGTAATTCGTGAATGTAGCAAAACGCCACAAGAAATTAAGCTTACGACATAAACAAAATAACTGACCTAAAATGAGGCCACGCATTTAAGTGGAATCATTTCAGCTGAAGTCAGTTCCAGGCCCCCCAAAATGAGAGCCTCTCGGTGTCCTGCTTTAAGACAACATGAGTTTTATATAAGTTTTTGCAAGTTTTAATCAAATTAAATGTGCCCAAGTTTACATAGGTAAGTACTGGAAGGAAATGACTCTCTAAAACCCATCTAGCTTCAAGAGCATAACTGGAGGCACGGAAAATAAGAACATGTTTAGGAAACATCAATTCAAAAAAGAAAAATACATACATAGCACACAGCATTCAACTTACCAATTCAATGTTCATTTTCAACATAAGATATAAGCATGCAGATGTAAGCAGGAAAAAATAAAATTAAAAAAACAAAATCTACACTCCACAGCAACCAAAGTTGCAAAAACACATACCTTTCTGATACTGCTGGGTCAAGGGTTTCTTCGTGGCTGCTGGTCCAATCCGCATGGGCCTGGTTGAGCAGTACTGTCCATTCATCTCAACCATGGCACGCCTTTGTTCATTTTCATCTGCAAACCTAATAAATCCATATCCCTTGGAACGTCCAGTGACCCTATCAGTAACAACTTTTGCACCTTTCACAGATGGGTACACATTTCTAAATGTTTCTTGTAGAAGGTAATCGTTGACATCAGCAGCCAAATCTCCGACAAAAACTGTAAAGTCAGGCCCATCATCTTGCCGCCTCTCACCAGCACCAAGGGTAGCCCAGTTCAGCCGGAAAGCCTGCTCACTATTTGGCATTGGTGTGCCATTGTATGTCTGCAAAATTCTCTCTGCTGCAGCACGACTTACAAACTCAATAAAACCATAACCCTCCGGATAACCCGTTTGCTTATTACGAATAACCTTAGCTTGAACAATCTGTTACACAAGACAAGAGGAAGACAACTCAGAAAACAACACAACAATGTAGCTGAGCAGTGCGTAAAGCTGCATCCAAATCACAAAACAAGTATAGCACTTGTCAAAATTCTTTCTATAACATACAACATTTATTTTCTCATCAACACAGCACCCAATTCAAACAAATAAACATACCCCATGGTTCTTTTTCTCTTTCTCTATTTTTTGACTGCATCAATAACCCATTGTTTCCATCAATAAGCCCAATTTTTGAAAAGAGAACGCAATTAATCAACAATGCAAAACAATTCTCGTTTTCCTACAAGTGCATATACACCATTTATTTTCTCATCAACACAAACCCAAGTCAAAGAAACAAATATACCCCATGTTTCTCTCTCTCTATTTTGTATACTGCATCAACCATAAAAAACCCGATTCTCAAAAAGAGATCGCCATTAAAAAAAACACAATTCTCGTTTTCTTAAAAAATGTTTTCAATTCACAGCAAATACACACAAATCTATATATCCACGTGAAAAAAAGTAAGCAAAATAAAAAAAGAAATGCCACACTCCTAAAAAACCAACCATAAAATTTACTGACTTTCTCGTGCACAGGCACGTACACAATTATACAAATTAAAATTAAAGCTTCTTTTTTAAAAATTAAAACCAAAATTATATTTTGGATTACTTCTCCAGTGGCAGAGAAGATGCTAAGAAGATAATTCTCATCCATCCACTGCTGCAAATCCCCGATCCACAACGACTTAATCTCGTCTCCATCTCCTCCACTTCCGGCGGCTGCACCGTACTGGGTCGGAGGAGGAACAGGCGGCGGATTCCAGCCAGCAGGAGGAGGAACCGGTTGCGATTGTTGCTGTTGCTGCATCATCCATTGCTGCTGTTGCTGGTATTGTTGTTGTTGATCTGGTTGTGGGACCCCCACTCCGGCGACTCCGGGTTGTTGCATCATGTTTGGAATTAGGGATTGTGCTGTCCTGGCGGAGGATAAGGTGGTGACTGGGTTAAGATCTAGTGGAGATGGAAACCCTAGAACGAGAGAGGGGGGTCTTCTGTGGTGTGGAGATTGAGTTTTATAGAGAGGAGGCTCGTCGCGCGTGTGGTTATGATGGATTTGTGGGCTTTGGACTAGCCCAGCTCAATTAATAAGTTGTTGTTTTTTTAAAAAAAAAGTTGTTATATTAAAATTTTGAAAATTCATAAACATTTTTAAAGAAATAAAAAAAAATATTATTTTAATATATTTAAAAAAAATATTTTTAAAAATCAATATCATAATATTAAAAAACCACTTCCTAAATTATTACTTCACCAACTATCTAATCAAGTATGAGCGATGAATTAATTATTTTAACAATCACAAACATTTTTAAATAATTTTTGTAAATATTTATATTAATTATTTGATTTTACTTTGTTTAAGTTTGCAATGATAATTAATCGAGTAATCAAAGCCATGTTATTTTAAATTAATGCAAGAACAGTTGTTTTATTAAAAAAAAATATCATAGGACTTTTTAAGGTTTTATTTTAATGGTGAGAAAATAGGATTAGTCGGTTGGATAAAAAAACATAAAGCAATATTTAAATGAATTAAGTAGTTGAAAAGGATAGTTTTTACATTATTTTTTTATAAAAAAAAACTATTTATTAGAAAACTAATGAATCTGCTGACAAAATTACCCCGTCTAGCTGGATTGTTACTTCCTCTCTCTTTTTTTTAATTATTTCATTAAAGAAACTTGGAAGAAGACAATGACTTCCACTTCATTCTTTGAATCCAAACCTAAATATATAGTCCAGTTCATGCATCGCCTATTACGTGGAGTTCTGAATTTAGGAAATCCACCATGGATGCATCCTCGGATCTGGCATTATTAAAAAAATATGTGTTGTTTGGATGACTTTGCTTCTTTTTTTTTAGATTGTCGAGGATATTGTTTTATCTAGAAACGTTGGGACTGTAGTTTGATTTAATATTTTATTTGTGTTTGTTGAAAGTTTTTGAAAATTTCAAGATTGTATTAAAAAAATTGTTAAAGTTTTGTTTGGGTGTAAGTATTTGCAGCAATAAAAAAAACTTGTTTCATGTTCTGATTTGGATGAGCATTCATTGTATGGCATGGTTTAAACATAAGTTTTAAAAGAAAATTAATGTTTTTTTTATCGGTTTTTTATAGCCAAACACTACTTAGATTTGAAAAACTCCAAATAGTTTAATAATAGAGTTTAGTAATGTTATTTATTTTTTATAGTCAAGATGAATGATAATTTATACTTGATGTTTGGTAAACAATTCGTGATTAATATTGGTATAAAAAAATTTTGATAGAGCTGGAGATTTTATAGTATTTAAATAATTATTTTTTAATAAAAAATATAATAATATTCTATATATATATAATAAAGAATAAAAATTATAAATTTTTATTTTAAAGATCTCATGATGTATTTATAGTATATAAATTTGTTTTTTTATGAATAAAAAAGGTTAGAATATAACTTTATCTTCTTGATATTTTGAGTTACAACATAAATTATATTTTTTTTAGCTTGTCGTAGTAAAAGATAGCCTTATAACTGGTCATAAAATATTTTAATATTTTTAAAAATCTAGATGGAGTATATACTTATTTAATTAAATATATTTGTTGAAAAATAATTTATTTATAATTTTATATAAAAATTTACAGAATCAATGATGTTAGACCTAATCATCTCTTAGATTTGACCAATACCAAACCTAATATATCTAAAAATTAATATATTATTAAATCCAATTATATTTGAATCTGGTTAACACAACTATGGTGTCATTAACCATTGAATACGAACATTCAAATTGGAAAAGATTATGCACTTGGTTATACGACCTCTACGCTGTCAATATGGTCGAAAATTCGGTGTCCAACTGAAGCTTGGGAACTGTAATATATTCTTTGTTTCTTCTTTAATCTATTATGTTATGTGTACTATGCTGTTTTAATGCTTACAATCTTCTTCTTGGACTTGAACTTATCAAAACGCATCCAGCATAACACACATCATATAATCAATTAAAGAAGAAACAAAGAACAATTGATACATATATATATATATATATGAACTTTGACTCGGACTAAAAACAAAAAAAAAAACCTTGATCAATTCATTTTATAGAAGATGAGGTCGAGACGATGTTGATATTAGACTGATTAGTCAGGAATTTTGAGTTGAGGGTTTGAGGGGTTATATATTCTTTTGAGGAACTTTACCTTTGTATTTTGCGTATATGATGCATCAATCCTATATTACTAAAGTCAATTCATTCACACCTACTTATTAGTGTTGTTATTATTAAAGCTAAATGACTTTTGCAGGTCGCTTCAAAATCAAACATGTATCCAAGTGGGGTGCATGAATTAATAGTTCTGTTCATTCAACTTTTTATTTAATTTAGAACAATTAATTGATCCTATTGTTGTTATATTAGTTAAATTTGTGAATTAAATGAACCATGGTAGTTCAAGAATCTTCTTCTTCATCCTTTGTATTTTCTTGATATCATAATCTAAATAGTAAATACTTCATCATGTGAGAAAAATTAAAAAATTAAAATTTATTTTTAAGTTATATTTGAAATTTTAATAAAATTCACAGTTTCGATTTCTTCTATATTTGGAAACAAATTAATGAGAATACAAAAGGTTTGGATAATCCAATTCGTTTGGATTTGTCACCGTGCGTGATGTTTTTATTATTTACAAATAACAATTTGTAACTAAATAATTGTTATTTTTTTAATATAAATAAAAATGTTTAAGTATGGTTAGTGTATTTTTTAAAAAATAATTATAAATTTAAAATAATATATATATATATATTGAATGGTATTTAAAAAAAATATTCATATAATAACATGTTGAATGACGCTCCTTTGAAAAAAAATTTAAGACAACTATATATCAGATAAATCTAGATTAATCTATTGAATATGCAACTCAAGTTATGAGATTGTGATAATATTATAAAAATAAATCATGAAAAATAATTCATATTCAATCCAATATTAAAAAATAAAATTATATATATAAAGAAAAAAATCACTCTAATTAACTCAAGTTAATTTACTAAATTCGTGGCTTAAGTTATGAGATTAAAATAATTTCGTAAAAAAAAAATAAAAAAATTATCAAGTTTAATTTTTAGTCAACTCAATGTTGAAGGATTGAATTTAAAAAAAATCAATTAAAAACAAAAGAATTCACAAACACAACTCCACTCAAATCGAGCTAAAAAAATCAATTAAAAAACAAAAATAAATTAGATAAACCACATTTATCTTAATAAATTTATAAGTCAAGTCAACCTAAATTAATTTATTAATAAGTTATGAGATCGAGATGAATTTATAAAAAGTAAATAATTTTTTTAACAAAAGTTAAATAAAAGAATTAAATTTTTTATTCCAGTGTGTAACTCAACACAAAAAAATAAAAAATTAAGACACACTTTTAAAAACAACTTAATATTAAAACGTAATTAAAAATAACTAAAATAAATTGGGTTATTGAATAATCAAATTAAAATAAAAAATAAAATAAATATTATTTTAATGATTGATTAAGCTGTATTTTTAAATAATTTTAAAGATATATTTTTATGTAGAAATCATATATTGAAAGAAATCTAATAATTTTTTCTAAGTTAGAAGCTTATATACCATCCCTGTATTCTTGATTTTGTATCAACTTGCTTCTTTACTTGTATTTGTGTTAATTTCAATAATCTATTTTTAATTTTTTAATTTTTTTAATCATTTAGTTGCGTTCCATTGTATCACTTCACCTTTCCGTGACATTTGTTTTTAAAACTTAAAGATTGATATTATTACAAATAAAATTAAATGAGGAAAATTAGACCAAAGTCAAGAGCAAAGAAACGCAAAAAAAGTTTCTAACCAGTTTTTCAAGACATTATCTCAATGTTTACCTAGAAATAAGTATATATTTTTAATTACTATGATGTTTTATTTTTTAGATTTATTCATTTGTTTTAAAAAATTTAATTTTTTATATTAAATTTAATTTTTACATATAACTATTTTAATGTCCTAATATTATTAATAATTTTTTTTAAAATATTATTTTACTAATCTTTTAAAATAAATTTTTTCAAATCAATTATTACTATAATATCAAATACTATCTAATCATCAACATATTTTCTAATTAGTTCTTACATATGAAATAAAGTTTCTTGGTAGATTATATATACACCAAAGTTACATGCTCATAATTATTTTCTCCTTCTTGCCACCCGCAAACTCCACACGGTAATACGAAAACAATTCATGACTTTAAAAAACTCTCTCAGGAAAAAAAAGCTTTGAAAAATTCTCTCTCAAGGAAAAAAATGATTTTTAAGAAATAAATTTACCATGTGAACTACTATCTTATCATCATCTACCAGTCTCGCTAGGAAACACACAAGGAATCATTGTCATTGACAAATTTTTGACATTTTCTAATGTACTTAGCCTCCTGGATTAAGGCCAAATCTGTCATTTAATAGGACAAGCCTGGCCAGTGGCTGCCAGTTCAAGCAAAACAACACAGCATCATAAATTGTCTGGTCTATCTTTTATGGTTGCCAAGAACAATAATAGTAACTTGCTAATTATCAAGCTATGGAGCCAAAACTGGTCTTAGCTTTGTTTCTGTTAATCTCTGCAACTGCTACAAGTGAATACACTAGGCCTCCAACTCGAAAGACTCTTGATTTTTCAAGGCCTTCAAAGTCTTCTTCTCATCCCCAACAGGTTATCTTATCCTTTCTCTTTACCTTAGTTTCTGTTCCGTTGATTGGATTTTGTTGATATAGAGTTTTTTTTTTGTTGGTTTTGGTGTTAAAGGTTGTTTCTTTATCTAATGATCTGATCTGGGTTTTTCTTGTTTATTCATCTGGGTTCTGTGGTATTTCTTTGGTCCAAAAATGGTTTCTTGAATCGGATAAAAGTCAATTGCTTTGAGTGTGTGTGTTCAGTTGTTGTTTTTTATTTACATTGAAATTCTTGACATGTTATTGATAGAAACTACGATTTCTTGTCTAATTGGAGTTGATTTGGCTGGTGTCTGTTTGGTTTAATCATATGCTGAATTTTCCCTGAAGAGTTGTTTCCGGAGAGACTTTTCGTGTTTGTGCGTGAAGTGTTTTGGAATGATAGTTTTTATGGCTTTTCAAGGTGATTTAAAATGCTGATTTGGTATCTGAAGTGCTTTTGCTCCATGGATGCCTGTTGTAGGTGCACATCTCTTTGGCTGGAGACAAGCACATGCGAGTCTCATGGGTCACTGATGATAAATCTGCTGCATCAATGGTGGAATATGGAACTTCTCCTGGAAGATACAGCAATATAGCTCTAGGAGAGAGCACGTGGTATAGCTACCTATTTTATAGCTCTGGAAAGATACACCACACAGTCATTGGACCTCTGGAGGATAACACAGTTTATTACTATCGATGTGGAGGAGGTGGTCCTGAGTACAAGCTCAAGACTCCTCCAGCTCAGTTACCAGTTACTTTTGCTGTGGCTGGAGATTTAGGTCAAACTGGCTGGACTCAATCGACACTAGATCATATTGAACAATGCAAATATGATGTGCACCTGCTGCCCGGAGACCTTTCATATGCTGATTACATGCAGCACCTCTGGGACACATTTGGTGAGCTGGTTGAGCCTCTTGCCAGCGCAAGACCTTGGATGGTAACACAGGGGAATCATGAAAGAGAAAGCATTCCATTCCTCAAGGATGGTTTTGAATCTTTCAATTCTAGATGGAAGATGCCATTTGAGGAGAGTGGGTCAAGTTCAAATCTTTATTATTCTTTCGAAGTTGCAGGGGCTCATATTATTATGCTTGGCTCATATACTGATTATGATGAGTACTCGGATCAATATAACTGGCTCGAGGTTAGTTATTTTTTATCCTTTTCCAATATTATCATCTTTCCTCGACTGTATTAAGTTGTAAATAGTAGTTTATAACAAAAGGTTCTGTAAATTGGTAAGAAAATGTAAATATGTCGAAAAACTCCTTGACATGAAATCAGGGAAATAATTGTTGATGGATATCTCTATGTTGCTCTTTCAGACTCGTCACACAGATATTTGGCGATTCCATGCTTCTTGTTGCATGTGTTCTCTTGTTTGTTAGGTATGCAGGGCATTTTGAAATAATACAGAACTTACTTTCGTCCCTTCCCTGTATTACCTTAACATTTACTGGGACTACTTGATACGAAACCACTTGAAAAGCAATATCTATAAACGTGTGAAACCGTATCAAATACTGCCAATCTCATCTTATCATCCTTAACCCATCTTATTGCAATTTAGAGATATCAAGGTGCAGCGTATTAGTGACTCCTCTGTGAACTATGCCCTTCAGTAGTTAATGCAAAAGGCTTCAAGTTCCATCTTTTCATGAGAAAGCATGATAGTTGTCTTATTGCTATCTTGCCCTCCTTTTTGTTTTTTAATTCAAAGCTCCATAAGAAAAAAAAAGCATATTTTAGTTGCTTCTAATAATGGGATTTCTCTATCATCATTGATCTACAGGCTGATCTTGCCAAAGTGGACCGGAATAAGACACCTTGGCTGCTCGTACTATTCCATGTCCCATGGTACAATAGCAATGAGGCTCATCAAAACGAAGGGGACAAGATGATGGAAGCTATGGAGCCATTACTTTATGCTGCTAGTGTGGACATTGTGCTGGCTGGCCATGTTCATGCTTATGAACGCACGGTATGGTATAGAATTTTCTGAGGCGAAGATATAGGGATACCCCCTAAATTATTTGAGTTATGACCTAGTACCTTTCAATATAAAGTTTCCAATTTGCATCACTTAATGTTTTTGGCAGTCAAATTTTCTTACAGAGAATCTTACCCCTAAAGGCATTCTCTTTGTTGAGCTTCAGCATGCTTAGACATCTCTGTAATTGTGTCTCGTCACAGAACATCTATAGCACGTGTCCTTGATGGTTTTACATTGACAGGAATGTTGATTACCAAAATTAGTTCAAGGGTTGCAAACCGGAAAAAAAATTGTTTTGGGGTTTATGTCTGCATATGCATTTATGGTTTTCATTTTCCTGTCATCCTTAATTTCATGAACCGTGGATTATATTGTCTGGCAATCTGTTTCATAGGAACGTGTAAACACTGGAAAACTGGATCCATGTGGTGCTGTCCATATTACAATTGGAGATGGGGGAAACAGAGAGGGCTTAGCCCGCAAGTATGTCCTCCTCACTATCACAACTTTCTGTTGCTACTAAACTTTTATCGGACCAAAATGATGTGAAAATAACGTTTTCGAAATGACTAGTTCTTTGGCTTTCATAGTTGTCTAAAAAACCTCTCTCAGTTAATCTCAATCTGATTTTCTTTATATTATTGACAGATACAAAAACCCACAGCCAGCCTGGTCAGTCTTCCGTGAAGCAAGTTTTGGCCATGGTGAGCTCAAATTAGCAAATTCAACTCATGCCTTCTGGAGCTGGCATAGGAATGATGACGATGAGCCTGTTAGATCCGATCAGGTCTGGATAACTTCATTGGTGAATTCTGAATGCGTTGCTGAAAAGAAACATGGAATGAGGAAGATTCTAATGGGACCTTGAGATGTTCACATTTTTGTTACATGTTATGCTAGAAACTTCACACTAGGGAGGTTAATGTAAATAGTTCGCGATACAATCTACCATGTTATCTCAGTCAAGTAGATAACATTAAGCCGATATGTCTAGCCTGTTTGATCGCTGTTGCCTGTGGACGACTGACTGGAGCTGAATGTAGTAAGGGTCAATAGCTGTTGTTTTATCTTAGACATTTGTATATTTTATACTTTACATATTGGCTACACCTTAGAGCTTTTACTTGTGAAAGATCATCACTGGTTGTCCTCTCAAGGATGTTCTTCATGCCTGTTTGGAGCTACAGTTCAACTTGATTCTCACAAAAATTTGATTTTTTCGTGGATTGGTGGATTTAGGTGGAAGGGCTGTGAAACAAAATTCTTAATCCTGAAATAATGGTCAAACAGTTGAATGAAGAACGGTTGATCCATCTGCCTGGTAGGTGATAATGTCTAAAAAGCTGGGTTAACTGAAACGTTTAGTTTCTCCATTAAAATGGATTACTGATTAGATCACTAAAATGTTCCTGGAGACGCGCTTCAAGAGAAGTCCTGGTTCAAATTCCTTTGGAATCGGAATAACAAGTCAAGCTATGAAATTCCATAAGCCAAACGGGCAACTTTATGGAACAGAAAGATTTCCTTCCTGATGTAATCCAAGATCTAGCTTGTAAAAAGCCTGCATATCCTACCAGAAAGAAACAGAGAAGTACGTTTTCGTGCCATAATCAGAGACCCTTTCCCAACGCACCATTTGAATGAGCTGGCTGCTCGACTAAGAAGCTAAAGCCAATTCCCTGTACGTCTTAACATGCAGCTGACTTTATGTGCGATTGGAAATCGTCAAGTATCAACAGCATGCATAGAATCAAACTTGAAACTCGAAAGTCTCATCTAAACTTTATTACCACCTAAGATATAACATTACACATGATCAGAGTTCCAGAAACACAAACAGCAAAGCGTATCAACTTGAGACGAAATGAGTTTCGAATACGAAGCGGAACAAGAAAAATACATGGTTTCTTGTAATGTGATGAAGACTGTACAAATTAGGTCTCAGTTTAGATAAGCGGGTTGTCAATTTAAAACCAATGGTCGACACTGGAGTGCTCTCTGTGCAAACAGGTTACTGGACAGACCTTTTGGCATTCTAATATGTAATATCAAGTAAGTCATGGTGATGGATGGTGAGTTGTTGGCTGGATTTATCAATTGTTCGTTGAAGAAAAAATGTTCGATGGATTAAAACAAACATACATGAAAGAGGGGAAATTGGGATTAGATTATTCCTTAAAAGAGCTGCATGCTTTTAATCCTTGTATCCCAGCACAATTTGTCACTGGGAGTAATTTGGTATTTTCATAATTAACGTTGTGGGTGGTGTTTTAATATTTTTATATCTATTTTTTAGTTTTTAAATAAAAAATGTTATCAACATGCTAATAATAAGTGGTTTTGTATCATTCAGATGGTGAGTAACTATAATAAAATTTAGTTTTTAATTATTTTATGTACAATTATATCTTTTTTTATTTATAAGAGTTGAATTGTCATTGATTATCATTTTTTTTTCTCATGATAAATAAAGTGCACTATTTTTTTCTTTTTAATTTCAATACTAATTATTTTAATTTTTAATTTTATTTTTTTATAATTCTTCAATTTAGTCATTCAATTACAATTGCTCATATGTTTTATTTTTAATTTCAGTCCTCATTTTTTTAATTTCTTATTTCATTCTTTTAATTTCTTTTATATTTTTTTTAATTTAATCATTCCATCACAAATTCTCATATGTTTTGCTTTTAATTTCAATTCTTATTTTTTTTATATTTTTTTATGTTTTTATTTTTTTTATAAATTTTTTTTCTTCAATGTAGTTATTCAATTACAATTTCTCATATGTTTTGTTTTTTTTTTATTTCAATCCCGTATTTATTTTTTCTTCTAGACACTTTTATTTAAGTTTTTTTGGTTTTATTTTTTTCAATTTAACCCTCATTGTTTTGATTTGTCTTTTCTTTTGCTAAAACTATTTTTCAATTTAATTTAACCCTCCAATTAAAAATCTTAATTTTTCCTCTAATTAATTTTTTTTCACCCTCATTTTTTTAGATTCTTTTGTCTAACTAATTTTTTTTATATTTTATCTTTTAACATTTAATTTTTTAGATATTCAACTTTATACGATCTTATAATTTTGCATAATTATTTTTAAACAAAATATTGGTTTCATGATTATCTTTGATTTTTTTATGAGTTTATCATGGTTTCATTATTTAAATTACAAGTTTTGATGTCATTTTTTAATATAAGTTTTTTTTAGATTTGTATTTTATTTTTCAAGATATTATTCTAATTCATCTATATTTTTTTATTTTATGCAAATGAACTTTATTTTTTAAAATAATTTTTTTTTATTTTTAAATAATATTGTTGATTTTTTGGGCCTTCGGCAATATTTTTTTAGGGCATGAGTTTATTCAATTAATTTTATTTGTATTTATATTTTAGGTTATAAGTTTTTATGTATCATTTTGTATGATTGAATATTTTGATTTATATTTATTTTTTATTTTTTTGGTTATTGTTAATAATTTTATTTATTTACATGAATAGTAATTGATTTATTTAATTAAATGACTGCATGAACCTTTTAATTTATACTTTTTTTTTATGTAAAAGAACACATTGAGACAATGTGTATATATATTTGAAAAAACACTTACAACCTGTAGCAGAATACCTGTTCATCAGCTAAAATTAGTGCTGGACTCTTTAAACTTACCAGTCCTACAATGAAAGAGAGAGAGACCCCGCCCTAGTGATCTTTATCTCTCTTTACTCATCAAAGCCACTTCCTATGCAAGATTGCAGCGGCTGAATGTCATCTCTAGGGCAGAGACCTAATAAATTTATTGCATTCTTGCAAGGCACTGGCATGCTCATCCATTTTTTCTTGCCAAGATAGCAAGTGGAACCTGTACTCGATTGTATTTTCTTGATTTTGTATCACTAGAGAGAGATGGATTTTTCAAAGAGATAAGTAAAAAGGAAGAAACCAGAGAAAGGAAATCCGACGTACGAAAATCAGTCTTGAAGCTTTGTATCAGCACATCAAGCTTTCCAGTGGAGGTTGATCCACTGTCTCATTCAAGTTTGCGGTTTCTCGTAGATTTCTGGAACATGCTTATTATCCAAGGTCGGAATTTTGTTTCACTAAGCTGAAAAACATATCCAGTACACTAACCCCTCCTGTTTGCTTATCATGACATGATCTTGATGAAGATGTTGAACTCTTGTTAAAATCCCACCAGAAAGAAGCTTATTAACTCCTCCTGTTTGCTTATCATGACATGATCTTGATGAAGATGAACTCTTGTTAAAATCCCACCAGAAGGAAGCTTATGCTTGCATTAACAAATAAATTATTAGGTGTTCATATTATGATAGGTTCTGTTTTTATAATATAGTAAGGAAGTATCATGGCATGTCCACGGTATTCCAGGAATCAACTAGCCAAACCTATAAAAAAGGGCAAAAAAATCAAAGTGCTTAATCAATATGTCATTCCTATAAAAATATAAGGATCATAATGCAACAATTGACCAAACTTAATCACGAATAACTACCCACCGTGGGTGCCACACTCCCTATACCGTAAGGGCCAACAAAACGACCACGTTCTGCAGAACTCCATTGGAAGTTCCCAGGGCAGATTCGGAAACGAAAGCTTTCATTTCTGGTCCACCAAAGACAGTTGCTTTGCAGAAGATTCTTTTCTTTCTTCTTCCGTTCTTTGCTTGATCTGTGACCAACCCTGCAAAGTCTTGATCTTGAAAACTAAGAAAACCGGGAAAGATGCATGATTTCTGCTTCACAATCCCATATGGACTGGTTATTGTGATTGGAGGGGTTATTGGATATTTGAGGAAAGGGAGTGTGGCATCATTAGGAGGGGGTGTTGGTACTGGTTTGGTTCTCGTATTTGCTGGATTCTTGAGTCTTAAAGCTTTTTCGAAGGGGAAGAATTCATTTCTTGGTTTGGCTATTGAGACTGGTAAGACCCTTTTGGTTCTTTTCTTTGTTTGTTTTCTTGCTTGTTTTTGTTCAAAGACTGTTGCGTTTTTGGGTTGGTACTGTTCACTTTCTTGATTGTGTGTGTGTGTGTGTGTCTGTGTTTGCATATGTATGTATGTATGAAATGGTGTTGATCTTGATAATCTATAATAAGAATGAGTGAAAGATGGGAAATTTTATGGCTATCGAGGGTGTCCGAGAACTTCTTTACTAAAGGAAGGGGCATGTTGTTGAAGACTTGAAGTATGTATTGAGTAAATGAAGTTTATTTTTTTGATTTATATATGATGGTATTTATTGTTGTAAACTTGTAATGGGTCTCCATCAAATTAGCATTAGTTTGTGAACGGGACGACAGGGTAGTGGAAGCAGTCATTTGGATCTGTGGATTGTTGTTGAACTAGATTGCTTAAGTTGATTGAAGAGGTTCTGTTTTCAGTTTAAGCAATTCTTGGGTGATTGAAATTTTCTCTATTATGAAGAGAAGTCGGTTGATTAGGGTGAATGAAAAGACCCTTGTTTTCAATTAGAGTGACTAAGCTACTCTTAAGTATAAGCTTTGCATTAAACCTTTCGTGTCAAAAACAGATAAAATGGCCTGGAAAGTACGGCCTATGTACGTTGGTGGTTGTACAAATCCAAGAAAGGAAAAATATCCATGTTAGGAGTTTATCTTGACTGATATGTTAATTGGCTTCTATCCCTATTATGAATGTCAATACACCGACCTCTAGGCTTTAGATCCTGGTCTTTTTTTTGGCTGAAAACGATTCTCCTTAAATTGAAGAAAACATATCTTCCTTCACTTTGCTACTCATGTTGTGTTCATAGTGCTTTGCCCTCTTCCGATTGTCTGGAAATTGTAATTATATTGATTAATCCATGTGTCTTTGGAACAGTTTGTGCAGCTGTACTGACATTTGTGATGGGGCAACGCTATATGCAAACCTCTAAGATAATGCCTGCTGGTATTGTTGCTGGTATCAGGTAATGATAAATCTGTCTTCCCGTTACTTTCCTTTCCGATTATATGTGCAGTACTTCTATCTCGGTACTGCACATTTGCTGTGATATAATCATAATTGATTAGTAGATATAAATATTTTTGCATTTCATTTGCTTATGCATTTGCTTTACATTTTAACTACCTCATCACTTTTCACCCCCCATGTTTGATGGTATCTATCAAACTCTGGGCTGGATATTTTCTTGTGCATATTGTCCTCTTTTTTGTGAAAATCAAATCACATGAGAGCATGCCAGTCTAATTTTTGGTCTGTGAGTATTGGCATAGAACTTCCGAGAGCAACATTCTCATGTTCAGTATCTTTTCTAGCATGTGCCTCTGCCTAAAATATGTTAGTCCTGAATGCTTGTTGTGTTGTGTGTGATTGCACCATGCCACAATGCCTTGCCTTTTGCTTTGTGAAACCTTTGATCTAATTCTTGAAGCCATACTGCTGAAGGTTCCTTTTTGTTCACACCAAAATGTCTTAGTTCTTCCTGGCTTTTGTAGTGTGCATAATTGCATCATGCCACAATGCTTTACCTTTTGATTTGTGAAACCTTTGATCTAATTCTTGAAGCCATACCGCTGAAGGTTCCTTTTTGTTCACACCAAAATGTCTTAGTTCTTCCTGGCTTTTGTAGTGTGCATAATTGCATCATGCCACCATGCATAACTTTTACCTTGTGAAACCTTCGATCAAATAACATCATGTTAATGGGGATTTCCTTTATTGATTACATCATTTTATTTCGACTTTCAGGAGCATTGCACTTACCATTGTGTTTTCTTGCAGTGCTCTCATGACTGTATTTTATCTGTACAAAATTGCAACTGGTGGCAACCACATTCCGGCTAAGGCTGAATGATGACTTTTGAGGGTTTTTATATTACTGATTTCAATAGATGCACTGAGATTATAAAAACTCAAATATTTGCATGGAGAAATTCTAAATCTTTGAGCTGATTTGTACCAGTGTGCTGTAGCTATTAAATGCATGAATTAAAATCTTGTTCGAAAGCAAAATAATAAACCCCTTTGTTATCTTTAGTTTGTCGAAGTAGGACGTCCTAAGGAAGCTGTATTAATGTGGCGGTTGAACTTCATGTGGCTGACATCTTCCTTTGTCTTTACTATCATATGATCATGTGGATAAAATGTAAACCACCGAGTGAATAAAGGAAAGGAATTGATTAAGATCAAATTAAGTTGTTTAGATTATCTATAAGCGTGCATCTTTTTGATGGATTCTATTGAATGAGCTATTTTAAACTCGTAATTTCTAAAATGGCAATCTTTTTGTATCTTTAGCATCAATTTATAACCCAATCTGAGATAAGATTCGGGTTAATGATGAAAATTGATTTTGACAATTACTAAGTTTAATTTTATATCATTTTTTGTTTAAAAGATCAGTATAAAATGAGGATGAAGGAAGAATATTTATTTTTCGCTTTAGTTTTCTAGATTACCTTTATTATGTTTATACTCAGTTTTACTTTTTTAATGCAGAGCTCAGCTTATTACAGAGAAATTTTGAGTTATATTCTCTCTGAGTTCATAAACTTTATTTAAGAGGGTAACTAAAGACGTTGTATGAATGAGATCACGTAGAAATTAGGTGAATCGGTGCTAGTATAATCCTCTAATATACTTTGAGATAATCCTCTAACATATTTTTAAATTTCAAGGAAGGCCAGATTTCCAAAATGTAGAGGAAATATTAGAATTAGTTTTGAATCTTAAATTCAATGTTTCCTTTTAATTCTCTTGAGTGCGTGCGTAATGTATTGATGCTGTTGCTATTTTAAGTCTCTAAAGAAAGTATAACGATCTCTGATAAGTGATATCTTATGTAATCTAACCCAATTGGTACGAAGTTTCTTTCCATGTATCTCATGTTTGATATCAAGGCAGCTACTTGAGGGAACGAATCCTTAAACATTTGTTTCTTTCTTTTCCTGCTTCTTGTAGAATCTATGTGTTTTTGCATTTTAGCATGGATCCTCCATGATTCATTTTAAAATATAATAAAATAATATTTTAAAATTATTTTTTCATTTTTTTATATTAATACGTTGACAATTTTTTTAAAAAATTATAAATTTAATATTTTTTTTAAATAAACCAAGCTAAAAAGCTGAAAATATCAAACTATCTGACACTCATTTATCATATCACTTAAATTTTATGTAATTAAAACACTTTTTAAAAAATTATTTTGTTATATGTTTTTAAATTATTTTGATATTTAAAAAATAAATAAATAAGTTATTTTTAAAAACATTCAAATACAAGATCGAAGCAATTGAACTTCAAACCTTGCGTGTTGTCCAAACTAAATGACATCAATCAAAGAAACAACCAGGATTAATTATTGACACAAACATCATCCATGTGCTTGCATACTTTGCATTTGATCCCTTGCTACACAGTATCTATGAAAACATCGAAACATTTGTCTTCGAGAATAATTAGTATTACGATGATAATTATAAAACTTGACTCGAGTTTCATCCACTTGTATATATTAACCTGATTAATTATGGGTAGAAAAATCAATTTAGTTTTTTATTAAAATTATATTTTAAGGGGTTTTTTTATTTATGAAATAATGTTGTTCTGATTATATATAAAAAAATAGCTTCAAGACAAGGCCCGATGAAAAGGAACAAGAACAATCATAGAGCATCATCTTTACCATTTGATACCACAGATCTTCTACAGGATCTCTTTTGTTTAATACAAGTGGGAAAGATGAAGGATGTCCAAAACGTGGCCTCACCCTCTTAATTTTTGGTCGACTCATCTACTGCTCTCTTTCACTCCTCCTATGGACACACACACAGAGCTGACAAGTGAAGGGAAGATGAACACCCTCTTCATAGTTTTGACGTTTCTTATCCCTATCTTCCTTCTCCTTACCAAGGGAAGAAGATCACCAAAAAGGGTTCCACCAGGTTCCCTAGGAATTCCCATTGTAGGCCATAGCCTACATCTTCTCCGTGCCATGAGAGCCAATACGGCAGAAAAATGGCTTCAACAAAGAATACAAAAATATGGTCCGATATCAAAGCTAAGCCTCTTTGGCAAACCTACAGTTTTCATACATGGAAAGGATGCAAACAAGTTTGTATTCACCAGTGATAGCAGCACGCTTTCCAATAGCCAAACGCAATCTGTCAAGAAACTTTTGGGGGATCGATGTTTGCTGGAACTCAGTGGCCAAGATCACAAGCGTGTGAGGGACGCACTTGGCTTGTTTTTGAAGCCTGAATCATTGAAGAGTTACGTGGGAAAAATGGATGAGGAAGTCAGGATGCATATTGCGACGCATTGGGAAGGCAAGCAAGAGGTCAAGGTATGCTGCTGCTGTTATTGTTAGCAAATCTCTACTATCTGATGAAGAAACACAGGTTAATTAAGAAAGTTCTTTGTGTTTACTAGGTCCTGCCTTTGATGAAGACACTAACATTCAACATCATTTGCTCCCTTCTGTTTGGGATCGAACGAGGAGCTCGAAGAGAGAAACTTGTGGACTGGTTTCAAGAAATGATAGAAGGGATGTGGTCAATCCCCATTAACTTGCCCTTCACACGCTATAACCGCAGCCTTCAGGCAAGCGCAAGCATTCGAAACACGATGAAGGATTTGATAGGCGAAAAGAGAAGGGAACTTGCAAAGAAGGGTGTTAATCCGCACAAAGACCTCATCAGTTGCATGCTTAGCATTCGTGATGAAAACAATAGAGAAGTGATAGATGAGAATGAGATCATGGATAATGTTATGCTTGTAATGACTGCAGGACATGACACTTCATCTATTCTGATAACTTTCCTTGTCCGAATTTTAGCTAATAATCCTTCAATTTATGCAGCTATTCTGAAAGGTATACATGACCTTTAATTCTTCTACTCTGCAACCAACTGAATTTTCTCTACTGAAAACCTGAGCTGCATAAATAACGCCAATATGCGATTTATTTATTGTTTTACCACAAAAACTGAAATGAATTGTATGTTGATTATGGTTATTATTGCAGAACAAGAACAGAATGCGCAGAGCAAGCAGAAGGGGGAGTTGTTAACCTGGGATGACCTTGCTAAGATGAAGTACTCATGGAGAGTAGCACAGGAAACCTTGAGAATGTTCTCTCCTATCTTTGGTGGCTTCAGGAAAGCTTTGAAAGATATAGAATACGATGGATACCTTATTCCTAAAGGGTGGCAAGTAAGCTCCTCACTTCCCATTCTCTCTTTATTGCTTTAGTTCATAACATTATTGATACTCTTCTTCTTTTTTTTCTGATATTTAGATATTCTGGGTTACAAATATGACCCACATGGACAGTAGCATATTTCCAGAATCGTCAAAATTTGATCCAGCAAGATTCAAAAACCAAGCTTCAATCCCACCTTACTGCTTTATTCCATTTGGAGGCGGCCCTCGGATATGTCCAGGATACGAGTTTGCAAGGATTGAAACCCTAATTACAATCCATCATCTTGTAACTCAATTTACATGGAAGTTGCTAGCGGATAATTGTTTCAAAAGGGATCCAATGCCAGTTCCAACTAAAGGACTGCCAATCCAAATTATGCCAAAGACAAACATAACATCCTAGTTTTCTAAATCTAAACAATGGAACTGGTCTGAACTCGTTTGTAGCAAAGAAAACGTTCTGGCATTCCAGCCTGAAATCTTGATTACTTGGTACCATCCCACTTGTTATGGAAAGGTTGATGTTATGCATTAAAGCTTTAAAATAAAGAGTAGATTGACTTGATCAGGCTTGATGATTGCTCTTAAAACCGATTTTTTTTTATATATAAAAAAATTGACGCAGTTATAAATTTTAAAGGAATGACACATTTTGAAAGAAAGAAAGAAAAACATAGCCGCTATTCATAATTATGTTTTTATATTAGAATTGCTATTTTGAATTGTGGTTATTATGGATGTATAATTCCCCATATATTTTTTATTTATTTAAATATCGAGTTTAATGTTTAAATTAAATATTTGTTCAATTATAATATATTCATGCACCTAAATGTCAACAATAATCATGTGGAGATTATTATAAAATATTTGATTATTTTGAGATAGCAAAGTTGAAAGGTAAATACATATATATTAATATGTACATAAAAAAAATCACTAGTTTGATATAAAATTTATTGCATCAGTGACTTAAAACTCTTGTTCAAGATAATCTTATTTATATTGTTTCTAACATATAAAAAGAAATTAAATTGCAATACAAGTTTCAAATTTTGTACTATAAGGCATGAGTTGCAAAATAAAGGATACTTGAAGAATTTTTTGAAACACACGAGGATTCATTTGAAATTTTAATTAAATTATTTTTTACTTTAGAAGAATTAAATCATGGGAAAATTGTTAAGTGAAAACATAATAGATAACTTATTACTGAAACAATTGTTTTTGGTAGAGTTTTTTAGGCATTTGATCCTATAATTAAAGGGTTCAAGTTTTATAAGTTAATTATCAGTATGAATGATAGTCATATGTATGGAAAGTCTAGTGAAAAGTTATTGATTATAGTTGTTTTTTATGCAGACAATGATATTTTTTTTTGGCTTATGCACTAGTTAAAGAAGAAAACAATATCAACTTGAAATGGTTTTTACAACTTATTTAACATCACATTATAGGTGACCGTAACGATACATGTATAATATCGGATAGACATGCTGATATTAAGTATGAAATGATAAAAATTTAACATGAACCAATTGAATATCATTGGTATCATGTTAGATGGCTTGCAAGCAACTTTAATCATAAATTTAAAGAACTATTAGCCAATACAGAGTTGATTAGGATGTGTTATGAAGTTTCAAATTGTAAATTTGATATATGGTTTGATGATATGAGTAATAGACATCTAGAATAGAAAGAACATTTTGAATGGAAACCGAAAGAAAGATGAGCACATTTTTATGATAGGGGTTAGAGATATGACAATATGATTAAAAAAAAGCACTTTTCTGAATCTTTTAATCATGTTTTGAAATGTGTACGAACTTTGCTTGTTTTTGCTTTAGCCCAACTAATATTTTTTAAGATTGATGCTTATTTTGTCACACGGAAGGTAAATACATATGACTACATTGTAGGTGTGAAATTATGGCCTCTTATTATTCAGTTAAAATTGGATGCCAATATCTCTCAATCCAGGGATTGTATTGTAGTACTTTTCAATGTTGGTGATGATGTTTTCAAGTTCATACCCCTGGAGGTGTTAAAAATAAAATTAGATAAATAGTTAAATTGGTGGATGGAACATGTACATGTGGAAAAATGACAAAGTTGTTATTGATCTTGTTCACAAGTTCTTGCATGTTTTGCGGAAAGACATCCTAATATTGCTAGTATGTTAATCGTATTATAGTGTTCAGATATATAAGAACACATATGAAACTCCATTCAATCATTTATATGATGAATTGGAGTGGAATCAATATATTGGTCCCTGGGTATACCCAAACCTTTCAAGAAGAAAAACTAATTGAGGTTGATAAAAATCAATACAATTGCAAATGAAATATACATAAAAGAGGGGCATTCCCATTATAGATGTGGCATATACGGTCAAATAGAGCATAACAAAAAAAAAACTTGTTAGGATGGATAGTTGTTATATTAAAGTTGATGTGTTGTGGTTAATCTTCATGATCTTGATGATGATGATGGACCCGCTCGTTATTATTCATCTTCTTAATTCGAGATATGTCACACTATATTTGACCTATTAGGAGAGATATTGAGCCTAGATGATATTATTTTTGAGGATGAGATCACACAGATAAATAGAAGTCATGCTATTAATGAAGTCTGCCCATCCACTTTTTATGCAAAAGATATAGATAGACTATGATGTATTATTATGTTGTGTTATTTTTTTAGTTAAGAGTTATTTTCATATGTACTATTTTTATAATATTGTTTTAGCTAATTATTATATTGATTATCATGTTATCTTGTATATTATGTATTTTCATACTTATTTTAGATACGCATGATTTAAAATTGTTAATTAACAAGTAGACATATTATTTAAAATTTCAAATCAGGCATTTACAAGTTAAAAAATACACATTGTTATGTTTTGTTATTGCCATTATCAAATATCTTTATCATTAATAAAGAAACACAATAATTAAGAATAACACATTGAATTGAGATTATAATTAATAAAGCAAATCAATATTCAAATTAGGTTTAATAATTTATGGTTTTGTTCAAGTTTCGGTATAATCATTTAAACTTTGTTTTATGTAAAATCTAATATTAGATTTTTGTTAAAATTGTGTTGGGACAACATAACTACTAACCATATTAACATTTGTGTATAAAACATCCACTATTTTTATTTGTGGTTGTTGTTATTTAAAAGTACCATGATTGACATTTATCAGACAAGTGAAAGAAGTGAAAGTAGTGGAAGCGTGTTATTTCCCAAATGTTTTACGTGAAATATTCTCAAATCTTTTACCAATCCATGCTAGTTTTGGTAATAGACCCATCGAAACCAAGGCAATTATGTCCATATCAAACAAATGAAAACGGTGACAACCACCTATCTGCATTGTGAAACTTGCATGGGCATAGTACTGGCAGGCACTTGCAGACAAAGTATCTTGCTCCTCTCTCGCATGAAATGCAATGGGACAAACGAGATTTTGGAAGCGTCTGAAAAATTGGAAATTTTGACCAATTCTGTTAAAATAACTAGTAGAAGGGGCATCTACGTATAGACTAATACCGCCCAAGACAAACGCTGCAATCACAGACAGGAATGAGTGGAACAACCGCCTTACATCTGCGTGCTTGCCTGCGTTGTGGCTACTGTGTACAAGTGAAAGAATTAACGGCTAAAATCTTCTACACTACCATATTCACTTTCAGTAACAGACCTTTTGCCTGGCTGCTTCCGCACATCAATTCAAAGAACAATGCGCCCACTGGCATCAAATATTGTTACAACAACAGCAAGAAAATGGAAGGCCGTTTAGCAATTCTGTGTTCTGTAGTATTTTGGGGGGAGTGATGGGCACCTTTCGTTCATATGGGGGTAAGGATCCATGGTATTGTATTCTGGTAGTTCCATTCGATACTTCCCTTTAATCTGACAAAATGGGAGCTTCACATCATCCCCATCATTGCACCACTTTGGCAAGCGGCTTGAATTGTTTTCAAAAAACCTTAGTGTGTAAGCATCTTTGATCTGCATTGTCAGCAAGAAAATGAATACATTCAGGGTACTGTTACAGAGAAGAGCAGAATAAATTCAATTATTACATTTCTTTATTAAAACAAAAAAAAGTTTCTTATGGTTCTTCTCTGTTTTTCTTTTCTTTCAATTTCCAGCGAGGAGAATACTGATGTTAAAAATCAATTTCTTAATTAAAAACTAAACAGCAATCTGATAATTGCTCATGAAAGACTAACCAATTTCTTAATTAAAAACTAAACAGCAATCTGATAAGTGCTCGTGAAAGATTAACCGTAAATTCAGTCACTTGTACAGAGCCAGAAATTGGATCAAACAGTCCTGCTTCCTTGTACATTTCCAGAACAAATGCAATACACGAGGCTGACTTCCCATCAGCATACAGCCAATCATCCTGTTCAGGAATTGTCAGCAATTCCCCAAAGGATGACCCCCGTTTTTCAACTTCTACCAAGACATCAGGAAGATCAAGGCCCTACATGAAGCACAAAAGTGAAAAAAAAAAAATGTTGATAGAATCAGAACACAGACCGTTTGGAGAATAATCTAAGCATAATTTTCTGGCTTCAAAACAAAATAAAGATAAGTGGCTTGGTGTTAAGAAATAACCATATCGTTTGGATATGGCTACAAAGATACAAGATAGGAGTAACAGACTAATCATCTTGACTCCATTAGATATGTGGCTTGGTATTAAGAAAGAACCATAAGATAGGAGTAATAGACTAATCATCTTGACTCCATTAGATATGTGGCTTGGTATTAAGAAAGAAACATAACGTTTGGATATGGCTAAAAAGATACAAGATAGGAGTAACAGACTGACAATTTGTATGTTTTAAAACCCAACCAGACCTGTTAGGTTGAACCATGACCTACATGACCTGAGATCTAGGCTGGGCTGAGTTTCAACAAAAATAAAGGGAGAATTAACCTGGTGTGACTAGGTCAAAAATCAAGGTTGAACCGTGACCTAGACAAGGGGAAAAACCATTCCAAACTCGTTGTTTTCTCTCTCTCTCTTTTTTTTCAAAATAATGTTATTTTTACTTTTTTTATAAAAAAAATAAAATTAAGTTGGCTCAAGTCAACTCACCTAACCTGTGACCATGACCAGACATTTGCCTAAGTCAGGTTTAAAAACTATGATTTGTACATATCATATTGGATACAAATGCAAATTTCTAATTTCCAACCATTTATTTAAGCTAATCAGATACCATAGAAATGCTGGACCGAATTATTAAGATACCTGAGTTCCAAGTCGTTTGTTCAAGGCTTCATTCCACATGTTAGCAGCATATTCAGGTTGCATGTGATTCCAAACTGTCATAACAGAAGCAACCTGCAGGACCACGCAACTGGCAATCAAGCCTATGAAGACTAAAAACCTCAAAGTAAAGCTATACATTCAAACAAGTGAACTGTTTGTAAAACTTGGAAAGAACTTCTTTTGACTGGTGTCACTGATTAAACTTCCGAAACCAATATTTTAACTTGGTTTTTTATTTTATATAAAACTCACCAGTACCCCTAGCAGATCAAATGCACATCTTAAAATATTAAAGGATGATATAACGGAATCTCAATGAAATTCTCTGAAGTTTGTTGAAGATGCAACATACAGCTCAAACTTGTCGATGGGTAGTTAACCATCGCAGATGTAGCATACAAATAAACGTAGTGGAAATGTTCATAGTCTGCCAAGAGGGTAGCACCTTGCCTGACTTCCCAACAGAAAGAACTTCTAGCTTGATTTCATCAAGATTACAAATTCCCATTATGGTATATGTTTTTCCTTAAGTTTACATCTTAAGTTATGAAGACATCAACATGCAACATTAGGATATAATGCCAAAGCAACTTTCCTAGACAAACCACGTGGAAACAAGAAAATTAATTAATCACTGTAATTTCTTCCTTATCTAGAGGTAGCAACATTATGAAGATCATAGTTAACCTTGGGGGAAAGAGCGTGAGATGGAAAAATCACGTTGTACAGGATACATAATAAGAAGGTAGAAGAAAAAAAGAAAACTATAGCAGCGGCACCTAATGTTGGATAGTTTCATACCACATGAGAATCCAATGGTGGTGGATAGTTTCCATCCAGAGTGTCTATCCAGCTAAATATCATGTTATGATATCCATAAGGTTTTCCATTCATGCTCAAAGCATACTCCCAAGCAGCAGTCTCATTGAACTTAGCTCGAACATCAGGGTGCAGAGGAAGCAATGCAATATGTGGATTTGAGTCATCCTTATTCAGCTCGAATTCCCACCATTCATCCCAAGGTAACACAGCAATAACATCTTCTCCCTGCAAAATAAATGGAAATGTTTAGATTGGCGAGGACTATTAACATGGCTATCTTGGTTTTTCCCTAGAGACCAACGAATGTCCAGAAAGAATTAAACATGAATGTTTTGAGAAATGAAATGGACAGTACCACACCTTTTACATAAATTATTTAGCCTGGGCAGTACCACACTTAAGCTATAGGAGAAAAAATAGAAGATTCAAAAAACAGAGGAAAAGAATCCTAGCGATGATGTTAAAAGGTTTACAGTCAGTTACAGGTTACATCATTGAAGTACTATATTGTAATATAATTTAGCAAGTTCCACTTACCTGTTCATTTTCATGTCCTGATTCACCAACCCATAATTTTCCTTCAGAATCTTTTAAGCAAACAGCAGTATGACCAGCATAAGTTCCACTAACCCACTTCTCTAAAGTCTCAAAACCACCCCACCTTCCACGAATTTTTGATATAGCAAGGAAGTCACCAGAGTGAATATCATCAACGCTGACGTTGGTAACCCAAGGCTGCGGACGCTGTTCAAAGGTAGCCCCCATATGTTTCTTCAGGAATCCAATATTAGAATTCTCTCCCCATCCAGTATTTGTAAATAAGGGAAAGACATCCCATAGTGCTGAAAGGGTTCCGAGCATCCCTGCCTGCATGAGGAAAATTGAGACTCCCTGGTGTTTCACCTGATTTCACAAACATAATAATCACAGTGATAACTCAAATCTTGGAGCCAAAACTAGACAGGCTAGCTAATGCATTAAATCCAGAGATGAATGGAAGTACAACTTACATATTCATATTCAGCTTTGCTATCCCACTCTTTAAACTCTAATGTATGTTCTCGAGATAAAAAGTAATAATCCCATGTTACACGATAGGGAGTGGCAAAGACATAAATATCCATACATGTCCAGCTGTGAGCTTTACTAACCTGGACAACATAAAGACACATTTCAAATCACTACAAGGACAAAAAAAATTGCAATCACTCACGGGTACTACACAAATAAACCACCAACATATTGACTAACCAAAGTCAAATTCATTCCTTAAAAGTAATAAATCCATATACCAAATCCTACAAATTTCAACAAAGTGAAACAGACTTCATAATAGAAAAGGTAAAATACAGCTCAGGTGCAACTCCTGGCATTTCAAAGCCTGAAGAAACTCAAACACGGTTCTAAAATTTCATAAACTCAAATCCCTATATAAATCCTCCAATTTCAACAAGACAACTAAAATCAAGCAAACCAATCACCTTAATCCTCAAGAAAACACTATAAAACAATCACTTTAAATCTACATCCGTGCTACAAGAACTCAAATTCAGCAGACATTCAAATCAAGCAAACCATGAAACAAATACTCCTATTTTCGACAAATCCATCAAAAAGCAAACCACGATATCCCCAAATTTACTTCCTCTAACACCCAGATACCAGCCAAAACGAGCTTTGACTCTACACTACAAAAAAAGCATCCAATTCCAACTAGAACCAAACAAAACAACCACACTAAAACCCCAAATTAACTTCCTTCCACACCCCGGTACACTTCAATTCAATACTGAAATCTAATAAATTCGATAACTTCAAATTTCAACAAAAACAAAAACAAAAACAAAAACATAAAAAGTTATCAAGTCTTTATTACCATAAAACAAGAATGTCCCGCCACCAAATTAAAAACCAAGAAAACAAATCCTCCAAAACTCAATAAAAACCAACAACTTCAACAAAACCCAAAACAAGAAACCGAAAAAGTTAACATCTTTAATACCTTAAGATGAAGTGTACCGCCACCAAATTCACTACCAGTCTTGTTATGAAACTCCATCCAAGCCCGGTTCTCGTAAAAGCAAGCACCTTTCCACTCACCGGTGTCGTTTAAAGCGGAGGCAGCACCAACAAATGTTGGCAAAAGGTCCACTGCACCGTTTAAATACTTGAGAATTGGCCATGAGACTTGCCTTGGTAAGAAAGGAAGCAAGTCCTGAGGGTGGAAGGGTACTTTTATAGCTAAAGATGATTGTGGGGTGAGAAAGAAGAGAAAGAGGGAGATTATTAGTCTTGTTTTCAAAGATAAAGATGGCTCCATGAGAGAGTCAAGAATTGAGAGTTTGTATTTCTTCTATCTCTTCTTTGTTTTCGCTTGCAGTTCCCACGGACTGAGGATTGTAGAGCAGAAGAGTAGGCTCGGTGTCCTTTGTCTTTGATTATTCTTTGTACTGTGGTCATTAGCATTTTTGTTTTCTCTAATCAAGGACATGGCCTCACATGATTGGTTTGAATTTTTTCTTTTCTTTTCATGCTTTTTAATTTAATTATTTTTATAGGAAAATGTGTATTTCTTCACATGTTAATTTCTTGACTGAGTTGTTGTGTTTCCTACTTCCCTAAAAAGGTTTGAAGTTTAGGTAGGAAGCACGGATTGAATAAATAAATTAATATATATAACTTTACTTCAAGATTTTCGTAATTAGTTTCTATAATTGTAATTTATTTATTAATATAATATGATTATTATATTAATAAATTAACTTCTTGATTTTTTTTTAAATAATGGCTGAGTGTGTTTAAGACAATTTTAGCAAGTGGGCATCCAGAATTCCATTTCTTCCTTGAATATCTTCAAAGTTCAGCTTTTTGCAAGAAAAAAACCTAAGCGTTTTTGTAGATTTTAATGACTAATTATTATAGGTAATGTTAAATACACAAATAATTTATAAACCAATAAAATACACCAAGAGCATAGTTTCACAATGCAAACTAAGCATCAAGAAAGCCAACTTGTAGTGTGGAGCAAATATGATAATAAATTTATTTATAATAATATATTAATATTTATTAATATTAATATTTATAATACACTTTCGTGGTGCATTGTATGATTTGAACATAATTTAAAGGTGTTAATAAATTTTTATTCAGTAGTTTATTTATAGCTTAAATTAAAGATTTATATTTATAAACAAAATCAATATTTTAAATTTATTACTAGTTTATTTATTTAGATAAATTCTTATGGAAAAATCTATTGATATTTTAATAAGTTTCACTTAACTTAAAAAAAGATGTTTTTTGTAATTTTGTGATGAAAAATATTTTTATTTAAAAATATTTTAAAAATAAAAAAATATTTTTTTTATAGACGCATTGAGAGATACGTAGTCGTAATTGTAGCCGTAGTATAAGCTTCAAAGTGTGGTGAATATTCTTTGCAGTGTGTTTGCGAATGGTGCTTTTTCTGTCAATCATGATAAAGAGACGTGTGGAGGATCATTGATGACCTTTCTTCTTTTCTTTTTCTGGCCTTTTAACACATTGTGGGTCTTATTTTGTTTCTTGAGCGATGATCAAACTAGTTATTTATTTATTTATTTATTTATTATCTTATAAAATGTTTTATGCGTATATACTCTTACGAGGATACTATGAACAATGAGATGGTAGGTTTTGAATATACTATATAATTATAAAGTTTTATAGTTTATCTTAAAAAATTATATCAATTTAAAAATTAAAATTACTAAATAACATTCCTAATTAAAAACAGTCATAGCTGGTTATTGTTGTTAATCTAACATGAGTGTGATATTATGATATAAGATGTTTTAAAAAAAATTTATTTAAAAATATATAAAAATATTTTTATTTTATTTTAAAAATTAGTATATTAAAATCAGCAAAAAAAATACTAACAAATATTAATTTAATACACTTTAAAAAAAATATTTTCAATACCAAATAGTAACCTACAAGGGAGGCATTTATGAAAACATTTAAACAAAGATGATTAAAGAGGGCAAAGTGAAGGATTTTTTTTCTTTTGTTTATGTGTTTATTAGGAGTGGATATCAAGGGGGACACAATCTGGCATCATGGTCATTAATTTATTGTTTTATTTATTTATTTACATGGAGTGTCCGAGTCAGTTTACACGCATCACGACTAATCCACACGGTCTACTGAACATCTTGCAAGCCTAGTGAACAGGTAAGGCACCGCGGGGGTAACAGGCATGCATTGTAAGGCTCGAACCTAGTTGCGGAGGAAGAGGACAAGCTCCTCCCATATCTAGGTTAAAACCTTACTTGTTTTTATTGTTGTCTTTAGTGAACGTAATGTGGCCATATATAATTTAATTTTTAATTTATTTTTTTTAATTAATTTGTTTATTTTTCTTCACATTCTTATTTTCTGGAGAATTAGTTATTCAAACATTGAACAAAATCAGTGTTTTTTTTTTTGAGAAAGAAAAACAAACAGATCATAATGAAGAACAAATAATTCATATCCTTACCATATAGAAAAATGATTTTTTTTATATTTAAAACAAGAAAAAAACACAAATTAGAATTTGAGCTAAAATAAATAAATATAATTATTTTTTAACTAGATAATAACTTAGGTTTTCAATTCAGGTTTTACCTTATTTTTTTATTTATAAAACAAAAAAATAGCATAACTCATAATATAAACTAGTATAAAAAAAATTCTTAACCCATTAAAAAACCGAGTTATTCATCAATCTATTTAATCTGAATTTTGATCTATTTTCCTATCTTTATAACAAGAACTAGAAAAATATGGATTGATTTATGATTAAAAAAAAACTAAGCTAACCTAGTTAAAATTCAATATTTAATTTGTTAGTTTTTTTAAAAAATTATTTTATCAAAATAAAATTATTTTAAAACATTAAAAATTAATCCTTTCTAATTTTATGGCCTTTGCACCGCGTAAGTTCCGGTTGAGGCTTCGCAACTATAAAAAAAAGCGTTGAATCCATTAATAAAAAAAGAAAAGAAAAAGAAGAGACAACGAGTACCTTGATGGCATAAAGAGATGTGGTGGATGCTTCGAAGCATGAATAATATTCCCCGAGTTCATTAGGGATACCGGACGATAGCTTCCTTCTACACAACACGCTATGTTGTTATATATATATATATACACACACACATACACCTTGGTTCCTTCTTCCTTTGAAATGGGTTTACCCTTTTATTAAAATGCATTAGATGTCATTATTTCTTTAGAGCTCGACATAAAAATGGCTATGTGGATAGATTGGCACCACATGGAATATAAATGCAGTTTTTTATTTATATTTATTACAATTAAAATAAATTTTTAAATGCAGAAAATAAAAGGAGGGACCTCGTTGCAAATAAAAAAATTAGTAGGAGGGCGATTAAACAAAAAGGTCTAACGAGTGGAGGAAGCTACTCCAATATCAGAGCCTGGTTTCGATCCAGGGACCTGTGGATTATGGGCCCACCACGCTTCTGCTGCGCCACTCTGATTGTTTAAAGGAAATTGCATAAACTTATATATAAAGTAAGTTTCAGGCACACCAACACCATAAAAGAACCGCTAGGAAAACAGTTCAAAACTTGATCAAAACCCACAAAAGATATCAATCAAAGAAGTAATCTTCAATAAAAAGGGGAATGAGAACGAGGCCTGGCATTGGTGCGTTACAAACAGCAGCTGCTGCAAGGCTACCAACTGTTTCTTCTGTTGGATTCGTTCATTGCTTTCCATTTGGTTATTTATTAATGTTCAATATAAACAGTTTCTGAGTCTTTGCTTTTCATTTCTTGAAATGGTATTGAAGGACCAATATCGGATACCTGGAGAAAATGTAGCAAGGCTAAAAACTGATCTTATGAAAGAACAGCTTGCAACTTTTCGTTCTCAGCTTTAAGAATTTGCCCGCGAACACAAGGTCAGCTGATAAATTTCTGTTTTATATCAGCGAACTTTACCGTTTGGAGATAAAAAAGTTTGGATTTTTAACACTAAAGTTGTGAATTTTAGAGGTGTTTATTTCTGTTACGGTAAGAAAGATGAGTTCCTGTGTGCTTCTTTGATAACTTTTTTTTTACTGGCCCAGTTGCTAATCTTGTAAAATTTTGACAGGTTTTAAGAGATAAATGAAAGAGGACATGGTATGATTGTCAAGGTTGTGATTTTAATGGGAAATGATATTGCAATGTTGACGTGGGTTGGTGCAGACTGATATTCGAAAGAACCCTACTTTCAGGGCGCAATTCCATGAGATGTGTGCTAAAGTTGGAGTGGATCCATTGGCATCGAATAAGGGTCTTTGGGCAGAGCTGTTACAGATTGGCGACTTCTATTATGAACTTGGTTTGTACATTTTCTTTTTTCATTATCGTGCTATATCTTGGGCAAATGTGTTTGAGTCATCAAGTGTCTATGATGCAAGACTAGAAGGTGTATCTATTGTTTGTTATACTTTTTTAAATGAATACAGAGAAGATGTATTTGGAGAGCAGTTTGTGTTGGAATCATTTGACATGTTTGCAAGATTACATCACCTAAGGCTAAGAGGCTATGCAACTAAAATTAATAACTTGGTTGTGATTAAGATTTTGTAGGGTCTCAAACCCCGCTCTTTTTAATTATTGAGGATTGAAATATTTATGGCTCTAAATTCAAAGATCTTTATGGAGTACCAATTAGAAGGTCATACATCAAAAAACTACGGTCGTGTTTTTCTGATGGTGCATCTTATACTCTTGGTGCATTATATGATTCTTTGTTCTTGAGCTTTTAGATTGTTACTTGGAAACATTTTTGCTCAATTTTTTGGTTCCATTATCAAGTATTCTCTTTTTTCGGTATATAACATTTGATTCAATTGTGCTGTGAAGTGTCCTATAATGAAACACACACACTTGCCTAGCCAGGAGTGCAAATTTTAGAGATATGCTTGGCAACAAGACCTCTCAATGGAGTTTTCATCAATCTGCCAGAACTCTGCACCCTGCTTCGTCAGAAATGAAAAAGTTGCTGTCTTTCATGATTAGCAACAGGGTTTCGTGTCCAGTCAGTTTCCTGTCTTTGCTTGTTAGGTTGCTGAGTGATATACTATTAACATCCGGTGCTTGAATTTTCACAGATATTGGGTAGTGGTTTTGATGTGATTTCTATCTGGAAAAGAAAGCTTGCTCGCTTTGTTCCAACTGAATTGAACAAAGAACATAATGAAATTTTGGAGCTAGCTCAGCTTTTTTTTATTTTCCGTATCTTAAAATATCATCCTTCTCGAAGAACAAGTGTCTTATGTTGCCTTGAAAATCTTAATTTTGTTAGGTTCAAGGATTTGTGACTGTTGATGAGGTAGAGAGACGGCTTTCTTGGACATCTGGCCGTGCTACTGATGCCCTTGATACTTTATTAGATGAGAGTTTTAGTCACCACTTGTTGTTTTTGCCGCCACTTCTTAATCATACGTCGTCCAGTTTCTCATCTACCTCCATCCTCACTTCTCAAACAATTGGCTACACGGGGCTCTTAAATCCTTATTGGTATATCAAGGCAGGAAGGACTTGCTACGATTGACGATGGCCATAGAGATGGCAAACGCCGCTACCGGTTCCCGTGTATCTTCCATCTCCTCTTCAATGGGTTCTGATATTTAATGCGTGGTTCTTTTTCCCTCCGCATCATTACAATTGTGCACAAACATAAAAGTGCCGCAGGCATTTTATTTATCTCTCGTCTTCACCTTCTTCTTGTTCTCTCGGTTTTCTCTCTTTCCTTTCCTCTCTGTATTCTTCTCTCTTTTATTTTTTTGTTGTTTCCTCCTCCTGTTTTTCTTCTCTATTTTTGGACTCTCTCCTTCTCCCCTGCTCTCTTTGTTTTCTCTTTCTCCTCCCCGCATAAAAACTGCACTTCTAAGCCACTATCATTCCTATGCAACGTTCCATGGCAAGGAGACACTCGAGCAGAGGGAGGGAGAGACAGTGAAGACCTTTAAAACTCACGGTCTCTCATCACAGTAATAAATCAAGAAAAAAGCATACAGCTTTAACATAAACAATAACCCAAACTAAAAAACCATGGAAGTAACAGTGGGCAAGCATAACACTTTTTGTTCAAACAGGAACTGAACATCTAGAGCAAAAGAAGAAAACAAGTTTTGGAAAAAAGAAAACAAACAACAGATGCCTAGTTTAAATATAGAGCAAGGCAGCAGAAAACTGGAACTATACCTGCGGATCCTGCTTGTTTTAATGCAGCGGATGAAGTGCAGACGCTTTGCTTTTTTTGGCCGTTATGAGTTTAAAAAAACTCCTTAGATTTTGTGAACCCCTTTGTTTCAATGTAGGATAGACTAGAGATAATCTTCCCTCTCGTTCGCGTTGGTTTTTATGTTTCTCTAACCTTCTTGGTGTTAGCTCTCTCTGTTTTTCACTCTTTCTTTGTGTCTCCCTCTTCTCCCCCCTCCCTTTTTTCTCTTCAGCAGCTCGTTTAAATAGCCGAGCAAAAAAAACTTGGAGACTAATATCTACAAAAAAAATAGTGTATTAGCAACTAATTAGTTCCTTTCGGATAATATTAAAATCTGTTGCTGATAAAACTCAACAACAAAATTAGCAACGAATAATTTCAAATGTAAATAATAGATGCTCATTTTTTAACAATAGATTATCTGTTGCTGAAATTCGGTTGCTGATTATGTAAATCAACAATGGATAATCCCTTGGTTATAACCTAACACCCTCTCATTCCAGACGTCTCTGTTAGGGATGGAATCCTAACCATTAGATGATGGCGAGGCTCCCTCTGCATCCTTTTCCCCAGCTGGTACTATGAGGTACAAAATCGATCCCTCTCGCAGCTGCCATCCTAGCATAAAAAGGGGGGCTTTCTTGTATAATGCAAGGACGGGAGAAATGCCGAAAAAAGAGAATAGCAGGAAACGGTTGTAGAGGAGGGAAAAGGTTGCAGACGCGGGTTCATACCATGCTCTTTAATTCAAAATTAGGTTGTTTTAAAATGGCGTCGTCTTGTCTCCTCACCTGAAGAAAGGAAAAACAATGCGCCTTAATGTAAAGAATGACGGCGTCGTTTGTTGCTGAAACGCAAGGCAAAGGTAGTTGGTCTGCAAATTAGTTTTGGCCTTTTATTTTTTTTTTCCAAATCCAACCAAGTTTCTTGCAATTTCATCTGCAAACTTGCTTATTTCAATATTTTTTTTTTAACTCAGCCCTTGATAAAAAAAATTCCTTTATAATTACCCTTAATTAGTCTTTAAACTTTAAGTATTATGCAATTAGATCCTTTGGATCAAACCTGCAAACTCGGGTCAAACTTTCTCACGATAAAATTTTTTAATATCAAAATAACAATTAGATCCTTTGAATCAAACTTGCAAACTCGGGGCTATCTTGAGCTTCTAATATCGAAATCAAGTGATTCAAAAATCAAATTTATCTACGCGTATAAGATTATAACTTTCATGGAAGGTTCAAAATGAGATAAATTCATTTTGAAGAATAGAATTTGACTGCAATTTAATTGGTCAAAAAGAGTTTCCTAATCTAATTCAAAAAACTAATAATGTTAAGAATTCTAATTTAAATGAGAATTTTCCATAAGAATAATGAGTCCTTTAGGACTCAATAAAGATATAGATCAAATCTTCAAGATGTCATGAGTGATAAAATATAGTAAGGATGATAAGATATTACACAAAATCAAATCAAAATAAAGGTTTAAGTTGGAACAAAAAGTTGCGACAGTAACAAAATTAGTTTTTTTTAGTGCAACTTCTCGAGAGACTTTATCTAACCTTAAAAATCAGATAAAAAAAATAAATTTATTATTATAAAGACTCCTATTTAGTCGAAGAATCATGATAATTTTTACAGTAGAGGGAAAGGATAAAAGAGCAGAAAAAAGCTGAAACAAGGTTAAAAAACATTTTTTTCTTTTTTGCTTCTGTCAATTTCCAATCAAACTTGAACTACACTCATGCCTTCGATTTAAAAAGAGACATATACCTTCTCCATTAGCATGTAGGATCCAACAAATGAGTACCAACAGGGTTGGTGCGTGTTGGGTTGATGAGGGATGCTGAGCTAACCGTTGGCTAAGAGAATCTAATGGGTTGACGGTTTGAAATAGATATGTAGATGAGTTTTAGGTGACTAGGTGAGATGAGTTTTCGGGTTTGTGTGATGAAGACATAGGGCTGGCTATGTTATGGTTTGATGGTTAGGTCGATTCACTATGGGTGTGTTGGTAGTATAAGATGTTAGAGGCTATTGGGTTTATGAGGAAAAGAGTTAATTCAAGAAGATAAATAGGTGAGGGAAAGGGCTGATTTATGGATGTGAGAGGCTACTGGGTTTGGAAGAGAGATGGCTGATTTGTGGACGTAAATAGATGAGGGCCAGTCTTGGTGAGCGGGTTGGTTAATGGTAGTGTTGGTTTTGGTTCTAGTGGAGGTGATGCCAAGAAAGGAACATGGTGGAAGGAGATAGCGGTGAATAGAGATACCGCGTGTAGTGATTGATTTCAGCTTTAGATAGAAATTGTGAAAATGAAATAATAAAAAAACAATTGAATGTGATGGTGCGTGTCAACCACCACATTATATTTATAAATTTGTTGCACGCTGAGAAGTGATGGAAATTATAATTGTTGCAGGATGAATTTCATATGTAATATAATAATAAATAGTTTAATAGAATAATAAAAAATATTTATATAAAGTATTGTTATTTTATAATGTAATAATATTAGTTAAATGTATAATATTTCAATTAAAAACTATGAATATTAATATATGTTTTTTTAGTTATTTTATAACCTTAATTTGAAAAGCATTCTTAACTACACATATTAAATTACTTTTTGTTCAATCTCAATTTTAACTATAGTTTTAATTAAATATATATTTTTTCAAATCAATCTTAATTAAAAATATTTTTTATAAAATAACTTTTTTAAACTACAATCACAATAACTATAACAATATCAAATACACTCCCCTTGCTATTTGTGTGAATCCATTTCAATTTGCAATAATTAAAAATATTTTTTATAAAATAGTTTTTTTAAACTACAATCACAATAACTATAACAATATCAAATACACTTCCCTTGCTATTTGTGTGAATCCATTTCAATTTGCAATTCTCGCATGCAAACATTGTGTTTTTTTTAAATGTGAGGTTAAAAAAATAAAAACCATTCAATAAGTAATTTAAATAATATAAATAAAAAAATACAATAATAATAAATAAAATAACAAAGCAATATCATAGAAAAAAAACCAAACTTGATCTCACCTAGATTGTTTCATAGTTTAATGTTAAAGAGTAAAATTATATATAAAAAAAAGTTTTATTAAACCAGGTGAACTCACAAACCTCTACAACTATGGATATAAGTTAGGATAATCTTATAGAAAGAAAAGAAAAGAAAAGAAAAGAAAGCTATGAACAATAAAACTTATTAATTTAAAAAAAAACAAAAATGAAGCTATATTAACATTTGAAACTAGTGACCCAGATTATAAACTCGGGATTAATCCCATATAATGTAAATCGTAAAAAATAACAATGCAAAACTAAAACAATCAAGAAGAAAAAAGAAAACACCATCTTAAAAAATGGAGAAAAAAACAAAACAAACTTGTAATAATCCTTCTAAATTTGATCTAATCTCTACAACTTGCAACATGTGAAATTTTAAATTCAGGTTTAATAAAGAAGCTTAGATCCTAATTAATTTAATTTTGAATAATAAAATCATTAAAACATATTATAAAAAAAATACAAAAGCAAAAGAAAAAAAAATAGCAACAAAAAAAATCTTTAAAAAACCAAGCAAACTTAGATAAACCTTACCTTCTAAAACATGGCCTCGCCTCTAAAACTAATAATCAAATTTTAAAAGATGAAATTATAAAAAATATTAATAAAAAAACTTGTAAAAACAAAAATAATAACAACAAAAATAATGAAGATAAATTAAAACTTGATGGGAAAAAAACAAGGATGAAATTGTAAAATAAATAATTTTAAAAAAGATAATAAAAAAATCAAAATAATGAAAATCAAACTTAAAAGATTAAAACTTGATCCTTGCTTTCCATAAACATTGCACCAGTAATAGTTTCTGTATTTCTGACTGAACTGATCAAAATTGTTCTACAAACCTTGTACATCAGTGTATCATCAGAACCGAAGGTTACTTTGAGAGCTATAAATCAAAGGCACCTATTTCTTTCGATCCTCAAGACTCAATAGTGCATTTCGTATTATCCCAGCTACTACTTGACACTGACAAAATAAATTCAGTAGCAATGTTTCTGCTCATTTTCCCGTTACCGAGTGAATAACTTCTTGTATTGGGAAAATGAATTACCTTACCTATGCTGATATCCCTGTGGCTTCTTTTGGTATCAAAAATAGAAAAGCAATTGGAATGAAAGTGCACAGGACTTGGATAGCAATGCCCAAACCAAGGTTGTCAAAAGATCCCGAGGAGAGGTTCAAAATTGAGGCCAACCCTGCACCCACAAAAGATCCCAGTGTGGAACCTAAGTTGTTTATTGACATAAAGAGGGCAAATAGTGTTCCTTCAATTCCTGGCGGACACAACTGTCCAGATAATATAAGGAATGGCATTAACCTGCAGAAACAGACCAGAAATGTGAGAAAGCAAATTGGTCGGGGGTGTATTTAAAGATTTATGGACAGCTAGGTTGTGTGAGGAGTGATTTATAGGTGCACGAGAGCGTGTGTGTGTGAACGAGCTCATCCATACATTCATGGAACATCATGCACGTGATTTTCTTTTTTCCTTATGAGAGCATGCATGTGATTTCTGGATCTGGAATCCAAAATCGAGTCTCCTTTGTCTTTGTTTTGAGGGGGATACAGGAATTGACTTCAAAATAAATTAATAGAAAAGCTAGAAACTTTGGAGAAAATGAACGTACTTGAATTGATTAACAGCATCGGCAAGGGCAGATCCTGAGACAACCATGATCTTATCTGAAACTCCATAGGCAAGATTCAATCGGGACACTAAAATTACATCTAGGAGGGTCAACAAAGACAGCCCAACATGAGCCCACCTGCATAAGCAATATTAAGCAGATGAAGTAGAATAAACATGTTTGTTGAAAAATGTATTCAACGCAGTTAAGCACTCACAAGAGAATCTTCCGTAGTTTCATGGTTTTGAAGTAGCGATTGTACGTGAGGGTTCCTAGCATGAGGCCTAACCATCCAACAACACGTGCAGTCCCCAAAAAGGATCCATCCAAGTTCAAGACCTCTGTCTGGTAATAGAACATGACTGTTGAGAGGTTGGGAACAGTAATCTGTGCTAGGAAAAACCAAGCCATTGGTCTGGTCTTCCAAAGAACAAAGTAAAACCCAAAATCAAATAGATCAGAAGAATAAACTAAATTGATACCAGGGTAGGTATATTAAGCAGCATATACACCTAAAATAGGTGGGGAAAAATCTGGCAAAATTCAAATAAATCAAGCATTCATTCTGTGGTCTATTCTGGATCATTGACAATCATATATTTAATATCAAAGTGAAAACAATCATCTCTTTGGGTGGCTAACAATGCTAAATCTAGAGGAGGAGCACACATACACATGAACTTCAAATTCTACAGAATATTCAACTGACTATTATAAAAGGTTTTGGTAGTTACCTCAAAATGATCGGCTGCCTAAAAGCACGTAACAAACTGTAAGTTGCTGTTTTCAGAGAGTGGAGCCAATGTGAGATTAAGGAACCGCCCTTCTCAGGTATCAGGGATTTAGTTCTCATACTTGCCCTCTTGTTGCTATTCTTTTGGCTCCTCTTTCTTCTTGTAGCACTTACACTGGACTTCTTCAGCGGGATATTATCTTCCTTCAAAATATTACCATTCCCATTCCCTGGATTGGAGTTGCTTGAATTGGCAGACTCATGAGAAACTTTAATGTCTGCAGAATTCTCCCCAACCAAACCACATGATAATAACTGTATGGCTGGCAGTACAGAAAAAAGGAGGAAAATCTTGTCTATTTGTAAGTTGGTCAATGCATATCCTCCTAACAAACTGCCCCAAATTCCACCCACAGCTATTGACAACCAAGTTATGGACTGAAGATCTCCAGCAAATGATGCCCTGTTCAATGGTACAGGTAAGCTTTCACATTCTAAAAAAACTTAACTAAATTGCCTATTTGAGAGAAAAATCCAACAACCTAATGGGAGACCATCCAGATTTCTTGGGCATATGGAAAGGTATGCCCATATAATAATTGACAGGGAAAGCCTCCCACTCATTCACATTTTTTATAATAAAATCCCAAGTTAACACGAATAGATGGTTAGGTTGCATGCCACTTGGTTCCTGCTTTGTCAACCAACAAAATACAAAGAGCGTTTGTAGCTAAATTGTGTGTACCTAAAAATGATGACAGACTATAATACCAAATTAGTGAAAATGTGCTTGGATTTGCTTTAAAAGACAGCACGCACAAACCTCTCAGATCTTACTGCCTCAGCAATCATTGCATCAACCACAACATCTGCCATGGCAGAGCCCAGGTTCTGCACTGTCAAGAGGACTGTGATATGCCACTGGGAACTCCTCAAGTTGGAATCTATGCCTAGCATAGGCCAGGGAACTAGAGAGAGAAGAGTTGCGATAACGAGGTATGGTATCCTTTTCCTTCCTTTTATCGGGATGCAATCAGACACAATTCTGCAAGCAGGATGCAAGTTCAGTTTCCAAAAACATACACAAAAGTTATGTATAACAAAAAGGGCACTACTCTTCAATTTCCATCAGTAAAGAAAATGCCAAATAAGTACTACACTGTGATTTGTAATGCATATACAATCCCTGTTTTGGGTTTCACATGCTATTATGGATTTTCAAAAAGGCAATATAAAGAAGTTGCCAAAACTGCTACTCCGTTAGGAAATTACCAGTGTCCCACAACACAANGAACTAGAGAGAGAAGAGTTGCGATAACGAGGTATGGTATCCTTTTCCTTCCTTTTATCGGGATGCAATCAGACACAATTCTGCAAGCAGGATGCAAGTTCAGTTTCCAAAAACATACACAAAAGTTATGTATAACAAAAAGGGCACTACTCTTCAATTTCCATCAGTAAAGAAAATGCCAAATAAGTACTACACTGTGATTTGTAATGCATATACAATCCCTGTTTTGGGTTTCACATGCTATTATGGATTTTCAAAAAGGCAATATAAAGAAGTTGCCAAAACTGCTACTCCGTTAGGAAATTACCAGTGTCCCACAACACAACAGATTCTTTCACTATAAACTACAGCATTTCAACGCCAAAATTTTTTCTTACCTGCCTTCATTCTTTAAGTTGCACCACAGTCCTATCAAGAAATTGAACAGGACAAACAAACATACCCGTATAATGGCTTTATGCTCCACGGGAAAAATGCTATTGAAGACACGAATTGTGAGGCTGATGGCGACAGCTTAAGATTGTCTTTTAGCTGATAGGAAACTGCAGTCCATACAAAGGATCTAAAACCCTACACTCACATGTTAAAGAAACACCATTGTTAAGTTGGACATCAAATTGTTCAATAATAAAAACATCAGCAACTTGAAGATTACTTGCAAAATCCTAACAAGACCCCAGAGGAACTAGGTAGTAACATTTTAATAGAACACCACATATTATACAAGAGTAGATCATCCAATTGGTATCGAAAGGCTTTGGACAATTTAGAAATTTTAAGCAACATGTTAGAAGTACTTATTTTTCTTCCAAAAAAGAAAACCATCACATGAAAGAAGCACAAACCAAAGAGCCAAATTCCCATTACCTTAATGTATGTTTTATTTTCTTTAAGAGCAAAAACCAGGAGAAATGCTGCGCTTAAAAGCAAAAAAGGCTAACTTCAAAATTCCATGCAAGCTACAACATTCTCAAAAAATAAAAAAGGACAAGAAATTTCTTGAGAACATCAGTTCCATCTGGATTTCCAAAGCCCCTAAAATACTCAAAAATCAACGAACCCACAAAAACCCAGAAACCAAAAACAACAAAGTTACAAACTTTGATATCTCCTCTTACTGTATATCAAAAAAATAAAACAACCGATTTCACAAAAACCCCAACAGATCAACTTCCTATAGAGCCCATCAAATTTGATCCAACAATCATCAAAGCAGGCAAAAAGAGAGAGATCATCAAATCAAAGTGGGCAAAAAGAGAGAGAAAGAAACCTGAGTGAAGTGAATCAAGCAAACAAGCCATAAAAATGAAGCCCCAAATGCCTTGTTCAGCTGCTTTACCCATTCTATCATCTTTCCAACACCAAACAACAAGCAAATCTCTTTAATTCTCATCAAGCCTTCACTTTCTTCATTTTATATGTTCCCTCCCTCAGTTTCAGCTTTCAACGGTATTTTAACTTTTTTCCTATTGACTTTAATGCCCTTCTGTTCTTGCTGAGTAAGTTATATATCAGTCCCTACAGTCTTATAAAAAAATTAAATAGTCTCCCTGGTCTTAAGAATAATTGATTGATCTCTATAGTTTTAATTTTATTTGTAATTTGATCATTTTTCACCCATTTCATAGTCACTTTAAATTTATTTTTTTTGAAAAAAATAGAAAAATTAAAAACCAATAAATGATATGGAAAGAGTAACAATAAAAGAAGAGTTTTTGGTTTAAACATGATCAGCACTAGTTAAGGGATTAATTTATTAGGTTTAGAATTATAGGGGCGATTTGATTCATTTTGAAAACCTAAAGAAACTAATTTATAATTTACTCTAATAATACCACGCTAATAAAAAAGGGCTTTTCGTCATTTTAGAAGATACAGTTGATGTAAATGTTTTCGTCATTTTAGAAGATATAGTTGATGTAAATGCACCTGCGTTTCTGCAACGAAAACATCCAATACGCCTAATTCATCCAACTGGAATTCGATTCACTTTGAAAAAACTCACCCAACTCAAATTCGAGTCTTGCACACCTGTTTTTCCTTTAGGCTTAGAAAGCTGCTCGGCTTTTCCTTTAAGCTTAGTGTGTCATCAGCTTGGAAAGAGTTAGGAAACAGGATAGGAGGCAATTTAGCTTGCACAGTTGGTTTTCATGGCTTTTGAGAGATGCTTTTGCTTTTCATTTTTAATATTATTGCTCTCTTTTCCTCGGGTAGTAAACACTATATTATTTTATTTTATTTAATAATTTTATTGCACAATAAAAATTAAAATCACTAATCTAACCATTTACAATTTATAAAAAAACAATTTGTAATTTTTTTTAATCAAGGAAATTTTATCATTTCACTAATCCCAGATCCAAGAACTTCTCCTTCACTTCTAGTTATTTAGGTTTTTTTAATTTTAATTTAATTTAATTTAATAAACCTCCATATATACGGGATTCCTACATGTCTTTAGATTAGTTTATGAATAACTGAGGTTAAATATTTTCTAAAACAAATTCTAGAATAGACCCTCGTATGAATCTAGGACGTCAGAAAAATTTAAATTAGCTTCCAACTAAATTAACCATTTAACGCAACAAAAACAAAATAATGAAAGGAAAAAAAGAGCAAGAACATAGCCAGGGCCACTGACAAGATAATTCATATCTAAGATTGCATCTGACAGAATAAATATATACAGAAAAGACACAGCATATTTAGTTGGAAAAGAAAGAAATAAGAACATGAAAGGCATAATTTTAAAGTGAATTTACTTTTCAAAACCAGTAGAATAACATGCTTGTTCTATCCTTTCTATCCTTGTCTTTTCTATCTCAAGAGAATAACTAAACATCAACGCTACCCTAAGGCACTAACTGCACTTTTCTGGTAACACAGAAAAGACACAACACATTTGCCAAAGATATAGCACCATAATGAGAAAAGAAATTGTACAAACCAAGTTCATAACAGAAGTCACCTATGTGTAACAGCTCTGCCCAAAAACCCTTACTCGATGCCAATGGATCCACTCCAACTTCAGCACACATCTCATGGAATTGCGCCCTGAAAGTAGGGTTCTTTCGAATATCATTCTGCACCAACCCACATCAACATTACAATACCATTTCCCATAAAAATCACAACCCTGACAATCATACCATGTCCTCTTTCATTTATCTCTTAAAACCCGTTAAAATTTTACAAAATTAGCACACGGGCACTCATCTTTCTTAACGTAACAGAAATAAACACCTCTAAAATTCACAACTTTAGTATTAAAAATTCAAAAACATTTATCTCCAAACGGTAAAGTTCGCTGATATAAAACAGAAATTTATCAGCTGACCTTGTGTTTGGGGGCAAATTCTTCATGCTGAGAACGAAAAGTGGCAAGCTGTTCTTTCATAAGATCAGTTTTAACCTTGCTACATTTTTCCAAGTATCCGATATTGATCCTTCAAAACCATTTCAAGAAATGAAAAGCAAAAACTCAGAAACTGTTTATATTGAGCATTAATAAATAACGAAATGGAAACCGATGAATCAATAATCCAACAGAAGAAACAGTAGTTAACCTTGCAGCAGATGCTGTTTGTAACCCACCAATACCAGGTCTCCTTCTCATTCCCGTTTTTATTAAAGACTGCTTCTTTGATTGATATCTTTTGTGGGTTTTGATCAAAGTTTTGAATTGTTTTCCTAGCAATTTTTTTATGGTGTTTGTGCTGGAAGGGAAAGAGAGACACAGGCGAATAAATAGACATCGGAATTTAGATTATATAATTTCTGATAAAACCCGTTTTCAACAATCAGAGTGGCGCAGCGGAAGCGTGGTGGGCCCATAACCCACAGGTCCCTGGATCGAAACCAGGCTCTGATAATTGATTAGCTTCCTCCTCGTGAAACCTTTTTGTTTAATCGCTTTCCTGTTATTTTTTTTTTATTTGCAACGAGGTCCCTCCTTTTATTTTCTACATTTAATCTCTTGTCATTTGTGTGAATCCATTACAATTTGTAATTCTCGCGTGCAGACAGTTTTTTTAAAAAAAACAAAATGTTAGGGAGGGTAAAAAAATTCAAAGCATTGGTAATTTAAATGACATGAGAAGAAAAAATACAACAATAATAAATAAACTAATAAAAAATATTATTGAATTATTAAATAATTTAATATTAAAATATAAAAAAAATATTTTAAATTTTTTTTATTAAATTAGGTGAACTCACTCACAAGCACGGGTATAAGTTAGAATAATCTAATAAAAAAAATTTAAATGATGAAAGTTATCAATTTAAATAAAAAAACAATAGTGAAACCATATTAATATTTGAAACTAGTAATTTTGGTCATAAATCTAGGGGCTAACTTTATTGAAGGCAGACTATAAAAAATAACAAAGCACAACTAAAAGAGAGATAAGAAATAAGAAAATATCATCTTAAAAAATAAAAAATTAAACCAAATAAACTTGAAGCAAATATTTAAAACTTGATTTAATTAGTAAAATCAACAACTCGTCTTAGATTTAGGTTTAATCAAGAAATTTAAATTCTAACTGATTTAATTTTGAATAATAAAATTGTGAGAAGATATTAATAAAAAAACATATAAAAGCAAAAAAACAAATAGCAACAAAAAGAATCTCTAAAAGACTAAGCAAACTTGGAGTGAATCTTCTAAAACATGATCTATTTTTTAAAAATAACAATTTAATTTTGAAAGATGAAATCATAAAAAAAAATTGCAAAAACAAAGAAGATAAACAAGAAAAAGAATGAGAATAAATCAAAACTTGCTAGAAAAAAAATAAGGATGACATTGCAAAAAACAAATTAGAAAATGATCACACAAAAAAATAGCAATCAAAATAATGAGAAATAAATTTAAAAGATTAAAAAATTATGAGAGTGAAATTGAAAATATCTGTAATTTAATAGATTATTTAAAGATTAAAAATTATAGGGATGGAATTGAATAATATTTATGATTTTATAGATAATTTCAAAATAAATAATAATAATAAAAGGATATGGATAGAGCATAAAGAAAATAATAAGTTAGAGGGTTGATCTGAATTTTGAAGGGGCTAGTATAGAATTCAAGGGGGTAATAAATTGCAGGGTTGATAATTTTGAGAGAGTTAGTATAAAATTCAAGATGGAGGGAAAAAAGAAAGAGAGGGAGATTATTAATATTAAACTCGATGAACATTTAGAACATGCAAAACCTCACAGAAGATAATATTTGGTAATCAGATGACCTTATATATGCCATTTAAATGGTACATGGGTAGTCCATATATATCAATAAAATTTTTTAAATAATATTTTGTATATATCATTTACAATAATACACCTTACTAACCTTTAATTTTATAAAAAAAAATCAAATAAAATTGATGTCAAATGATAAAAAATACATTGTGGAAGAGTTATGTTAAGTATTTTTTAAGGGTATAAAAGTAAATAGGCTATTCTAAAATTAAAAGAAAAAAAAGAAAAACCCCTGTGTTGGATTATTTTATTCTAGTGTTAAATTAATAATTTTATTGCATAATAAAAGTGGAATGACTAACCTGACACTATATAATTAATTTATAAAAAACAATTATGTCATTTAAAAAAAATCTTATCCTCAATATATAGATTATAGGTTTTTATTTTTATTTTTTTGAGTTAAGAAGAGTTTTATCATTTCACTGACCCAATTAATACAGAAATGTCTCTCGGGTACAAGAAGTTCTCCTTCAATTCTAGTTTTTTAGTTTATTTAATTTTAATTTAATTAAATAAACCTCCATATATACGGAATACCTACATGTCTTCAGATTAGTTTATGAATAACTGAGGTTAAATATTTTCTCAAACAAATTCTAGAATAGGCCCTCGTATGAATCTTGTACACCAGAAAATTTTTAATTAGCTTCCAACTAAATTAACCATTCAATGCAAAACGAAAAGAAGAAGAAGAACATAGCCAGAGCCACTGACAGGATGAATTTTTTTTTTAATTTCTTTATAAATAACAAATCCAAATTTCTGTCATTTATTTTTGCATTTTTAAGGTAGATGGGTGTTATAACATAACATTTTGACATGCAATTACTTTGCGATCCTTATTCAGTAATGAACATTGGTCACCATGTCAGCCATTTGTTTCCCACCATGTTTCTTGCAGAGTGCTGCGAATACCTCAAAATTCATATCTAAGACTGCATTTGACAGAATAAATAAATACAGAAAAGCCAACATGTTTATTTGAAAAAGAAAAACATAATTTTAATGTGAACTTACTTTCCAAACCGACAGAAAAACTTGATCGTTCTATCCTTTCTATTTTTATCTTCTCTATCTCAAGACAACAACTAAACATCAACGCTACTCGAAGGCACTAGCTGCACTTATCTGGTACAACAGGGATAGCAACTTGAACCTTGCTTTCCATAAACATTGCACCAGTAATAATTTCCGTATTTCTTACTGAACTGATCAAAATTGTTCTACAAACCTTGTACATCAGTGTATCATCATCAAAACCAAAGGTTACTTTGAGAACTATAATCAAAGGCACCTATTTCTTTCGATCCTCAAGACTCAAGAGTGCATTTCGTATATCCCAGCAACTACTTGACACTCACAAAATAAATTCAGTAGCAATCTTTCTGCTCATCTTGCCGTTACTGAGTGAATAACTTCTTGTATTGGGAAAATGAATTATCCCTACCTATGCTGATATCCCTGTGGCTTCTTTTGGTATCAAAAATAGAAAAGCAATTGGAATGAAAGTGCACAGGACTTGGATAGCAATGCCCAAACCAAGGTTGTCAAAAGATCCCGAGGAGAGGTTCAAAATTGAGGCCAACCCTGCACCCACAAAAGATCCCAGTGTGGAACCTAAGTTGTTTATTGACATAAAGAGGGCAAATAGTGTTCCTTCAATTCCTGGCGGACACAACTGTCCAGATAATATAAGGAATGGCATTAACCTGCAGAAACAGACCAGAAATGTGAGAAAGCAAATTGGTCGGGGGTGTATTTAAAGATTTATGGACAGATAGGTTGTGTGAGGAGTGATTTATGGGTGCTCGAGAGTGTGTGTGTGAACGAGCTCATCCATACATTCACGGAACATCATGCACGTGATTTTCTTTTTTCCTTGAGAGCTTGCATGTGATTTCTGGATCTGGAATCCAAAATCGAGTCTCCTTTGTCTTTGTTTTGAGAGGGATACAGGTATTGACTTCAAAATAAATTAATATAAAAGCTAGAAACTTTAGAGAAAAAGAACGTAGAAAATGAACGTACTTGAATTGATTAACAGCATCGGAAAGGGCAGATCCGAAGACAACCATGATCTTATCCGAAATTCCATAGGCAAGATTCAATCGAGACACTAAAATTACATCTAGGAGGGTCAACAAAGACTGCCCAACATGAGCCCACCTGCATAAGCAAAATTAAGCACATTAAGTAGAAGAAACATGGTTCTTGAAAAATGTTTTCAGCGTTGTTAAGCACTCACAAGAGAATCTTCCGTAGTTTCATGGTTTTTAAGTAGCGATTGTACGTGAAGGTTCCTAGCATGAGGCCTAACCATCCAACAACGCGTACAGTCCCCAAAAAGGATGCATCCAAGTTCAAGACCTCTGTCCGGTAATAGAACATGACTGTTGAGAGGTTTGGAACAGTAATCTGTGCTAGGAAAAACCAAGCCATTGGTCTGGTCTTCCAAAGACCAAAGTAAAACCCAAAATCAAATAGATTAGAAGAATAAATTAAATTGATACCTGGGTAGGTATATTAAGCAGCATATACACCTAAAATAGTAGGGGGGGAAATCTGGCAAAATACAAATAAATCAAGCATTCATTCTGTGGTCTATTCTGGATCATTGACAATCATATATTTAATATCAAAGTGAAAACAATCATCTCTTTGGGTGGCTAACAATGCTAAATCTAGAGGAGGAGCACACATACACATGAACTTCAAATTCTACAGAATATTCAACTGACTATTATAAAAGGTTTTGGTAGTTACCTCAAAATGATTGGCTGCCTAAAAGCACGTAACAAACTGTAAGTTGCTGTTTTCAGAGAGTGGAGCCAATGTGAGATTAAGGAATTGCCCTTCTCAGGTATCAGGGATTTAGTTCTCATACTTACCCTCTTGTTGCTATTCTTTTGGCTCCTCTTTCTTCTTGTAGCACTTGCACTGGACTTCTCCAGCAAGTTATTATCTTCGTCCAAAATATTACCATTCCCATTCACTGGATGGGAGTTGCTTGAATTGGCAGACTCATGGGAAACTTTACTGTCTGCAGAATTCTCCCCAACCAAACCACATGATAATAACTGTATGGCTGGCAGTACAGAAAAAAGGAGGAAAATCTTGTCTATTTGTAAGTTGGTCAATGCATATCCTCCTAACAAACTGCCCCAAATTCCACCCATTGCCATTGACAACCAAGATATGGACTGCAGTTCTCCAGCAAATGATGCCCTGTTCAATGGTACAGGTATGCTTTCACATTCTAAATTTTGTTTAACTAAATTGCCTATTTGAGAGTACAATCCAACAACATAATGGGAGACCATCCAGATTTCTTGAACATATGGAAAGGTATGACCATATAATAATTGACAGGAAAGCCTCCCACTCATCCACATTTTTTATAATAAAATCCCAAGTTAACACGAATAGATGGTTAGGTTGCATGCCACTTGGTTCCTGCTTTGTCAACCAACAAAATACAAAGAGCGTTTGTAGCTAAATTGTGTGTACCTAAAAATGATGACAGACTATAATACCAAATTAGTGAAAATGTGCTTGGATTTGCTTTAAAAGACAGCACACACAAACCTCTCAGATCTTACTGCCTCAGCAATCATTGCATCAACCACAACATCTGCCATGGCAGAGCCCAGGTTCTGCACTGTCAAGAGGACTGTGATATGCCATTGGGAACTCCTCAAGTTGGAATCTATGCCTAGCATAGGCCAGGGAACTAGAGAGAGAAGAGTTGCGATAACGAGGTATGGTATCCTTTTCCTTCCTTTTATCGGGATGCAATCAGACACAATTCTGCAAGCAGGATGCAAGTTCAGTTTCCAAAAACATGCACAAAAATTATGTATAACAAAAAGGGCACTACTCTTCAATTTCCATCAGTAAAGAAAATGCCAAATAAGTACTACACTGTGATTTGTAATGCATATACAATCCCCGTTTTGGGTTTCACATGCTATTATGGATTTTCAAAAAGGCAATATAAAGAAGTTGCCAAAACTGCTACTCCGTTAGGAAATTACCAGTGTCCCACAACACAACAGATTCTTTCACTATAAACTACAGCATTTCAACGCCAAAAATTTTCTTATCTGCCTTCATTCTTTAAGTTGCACCACAGTCCTATCAAGAAATTGAACAGGACAAACAAACATACCCGTATAATGGCTTTATGCTCCACGGGAAAAATGCTATTGAAGACACGAATTGTGAGGCTGATGGCGACAGCTTAAGATTGTCTTTTAGCTGATAGGAAACTGCAGTCCATACAAAGGATCTAAAACCCTACACTCACATGTTAAAGAAACACCATTGTTAAGTTGGACATCAAATTGTTCAATAATAAAAACATCAGCAACTTGAAGATTACTTGCAAAATCCTAACAAGACCCCAGAGGAACTAGGTCGTAACATTTTAATAGAACACCACATATTATACAAGAGTAGATCATCCAATTGGTATCGAAAGGCTTTGGACAATTTAGAAATTTTAAGCAACATGTTAGAAGTACTTATTTTTCTTCCAAAAAAGAAAACCATCACATGAAAGAAGCACAAACCAAAGAGCCAAATTCCCATTACCTTAATGTATGTTTTATTTTCTTTAAGAGCAAAAACCAGGAGAAATGCTGCTCTTAAAAGCAAAAAAGGCAAACTTCAAAATTCCATGCAAGCTACAATATTCTCAAAAAATACAAAAGGACAAGAAATTTCTTGAGAACATCAGTTCCATCTGGATTTCCAAAGCCCCTAAAATAGTAAAAAATCAACAAACCCACAAAAACCCAGAAACCCAAAACAACAAAGTTACAAACTCTGACATCTCCTCTTTCTTTTTATCAAAAAATAAAACAACCGATTTCACAAATACCCCAACTGATCAACTTCCTATAAAGCTCATCAAATTTGATCCAACAATCATCAAAGCAGGCAAAAAGAGAAAGATCATCAAATCAAAGTGGGCAAAAGGAGAGAAAAAGAAACCTGAGTGAAGTAAATCAAGCAAATAAGCCATAAAAATGAAGCCCCAAATGCCTTGTTCAGCTGCTTTACCCATGCTATCATCTTTCGAGCACCAAAAAACAAACAAATCTCTTTAATTCTCATCAAATATTCACTGTCTTGATTTTATACGTTCTCTCCCTCTGTTTCGGCTTTCAACGGTATATTTTGACTTTTCTCCTATTGACTTTAATGCCCTTTTGTTCGTGCTGAGTAAGTTATATATCAGTCCCTATAGTCTTATAAAAAAATTAAATGGGCTCCCCAGTCTTAAGAATAATTAATTAATCTCTATAGTTTTACATTTATTTGTAATTTGATCATTTTTCACCCGTTTCATAGTCATTTCAAATTTATTGTTTTTATTTTAAAAATATAAAAATTAAAAACCAATAAATGATATGGAAAGAACAACAATAAAAGAAGACATTTTGGAACAAAAAATAAATTAATTTAAACATGATCAGTAATGGTTAAGGGATTAATTTATTAGGTTTAGAATTATAGGGACGATTTGATTATTTTTGAAAACCTAAAGAGACTAATTTATAATTTACTCAAATGACACCACGCTAATAAGAAAGGGCTTTTCGTCATTTTATAAGATACGGTTGATGTCAATGCACCTTCGCTTCTGCAACGAACACGTCCAATGTGCCTACCAAATCTTGACACGTGCGCTTTCGGGACCCACCATTGTGACTGTCAAGAATGTTATTGTCACAGTCAGGAAAGCATGCTACGATTGCACTGTGTTTTTGAAAGAGTTTTTTTAGTTTTATTTTTTTATAATATTAAAAATAAATTTTAAAAAATAAAAAAATATTATACTAATATTTGATGTTACAAAGTGGTAAATTTTTTATTCTAATTTTGAAAAACAAAATCTCTAATTCATCCAGCTGGAATTTGATTCACTTTGAAAAGACTCACCCAACTCAAGTTCGAGTCTTGCACGCCTGTTTTTCCTTTAGGCTTAGAAAGCTGCTCTGCTTTTCCTCTAAGCTAGGGTGTCAGCGGCTTGGAGAGAGTTGGGAAACAGGACAAGAGGCAATTCAGCTTGCACAGTTGGTTTTCATGGCTTTTGAGAGATGCTTTGCTCTTCAGTTAGTCATCGGCTTGGGAAGGGTTTGAGAAATAGGACGAGACAATTAGCTTGCACAAGCGATTTTTCATTTGTTTGCCTCATTTTGATCTTTTTTTCCTGCACTGTCATTTCCTTTCCTGTTTCGAAAGATTTTTTAATTATAACATCACAGTCTATAAGGGCGTACGTGGATTTTATTCTATAGCTCCTCGAAGTTTTTTACATTACCATGCCTGTTGAGGCCTGCTCTCCTTTCTCTACGAACAATTCCCTGCCATGTTTTCATGTGTTATATATATATATATATATATATATATATTTGCAAGCTTTCCTTTATTGGTTTCTCATGCCATCACTTGGATGGTGATTTTTCTTGTGATTTCTAATTCTCAACACACACACTCTCTCTGTCAAAGGATGTCATTGTGTCTTGTGTTTACTAGTCTAGTTTTGATTGACATGGCAAACCAACAGACATTTAGCTGGATAATATATCTAGTTCCTGCCATAGTGAGCACATGATATCATTGTCAAAGTCGGACAAACTAATTCAGATGCATAAAATACATAATTCGGGATAGACCCGAGGAACATGGCTCAATCGACAGTCATATCAAAAGCAATGCATCTTATAGTTCTTGATCACTAGCAATGCATCTTACAGTTCCTACTCATACTTTATCCCCCTTCAAGAAACCAAAATTAGCACGCCCCCATTACCCGTTTTCTGAAGAAGCTGTGCCTGCAAAATCTCTATCAGCGCGGCTAGGTCCTGCTCAGAAATGTTTCATGGTCTTTAGTTTGCAATTCAAGAAAGCAAAAGTAAATAATGACATTCCATCAAGGATAGAAACCGGGATAGAACTTTCAGGAGATGATTTGAGAAAGGTGCATGCCTGCTACAACATCTAGACATTCTAGCTCACCTATGTTATGCCAAAACTACATTACTCGACTAAGGGCAGCTATCCACATGAACATTTTGATTGCCAGCAATGGCTGCTGCCGCGCTGTTTAAAGATTTCCTGCAATGCACATTGTCATAGTTAATCAGAATAGTTTGATGAGCTTTAAATCTCATTTCAATTATAGCAATGAGTAATGCAAGATATGCAGAAAGTCATATACGGAAACCATCGAAATATGTCAGCAGTGCCTCAACATGTCATTTACAATATAGGTTATAACATACAAGAAGATGAGACCATTACCATGTCTAGATAATTCATTATTACCTTAACACCTTAAGTTCTTCTCCTTTCGCAATATCTTGGAGTGACACAAAACTCGGGTTGTGGGCAGTCACAAGAAAGCAGTCTTTTCCCTTATAGAATTTTGCCTCATGAATTCTCTTCAATTTTGGGACATAAACGCCGATACTTTCATCATCTTCACATATCAAGATTTCCCCAGAGCTTAAGAAATATAAGGGCTGGTAAGAAACATAATGCTGTACTTCTAAGTTTGAAAGCACAAACTTTTTGGTCCAAGACTCCTTGATGCCATACTCTTCCATGACCCATATCTCAAATTTCTCATTTTCAATACACACACCATTAGTCATGAATAGGCAACCTTTTATAACTCCGACGGATGAAGGATAGCACCTCCCCATGCCATCATGTATTTGAGAAGCAGGAGGTAAGGCCACCAGCTTAAACTGCTCCAACGCAAAATCAAAGGCAGAAACAAACCCAGCACTGTTAGATCTATATTCAATCCAATGAATTGAATCATGCAAAAAAGCATTGGCGTCCAGAGATTGAAGTCTGAAAGGAGCATTTCCAATGCTTCTCCACTGTCCAGTACCCACCGTGTATATTTCTGCCAGACATGGAGCAGCAGTTAAGTCTTTCTCAGGATAAAATGTCTGTAGCACTTTGTATTGATTACTCACCGAACTGAATCCAAAAGCAAGGTGATGTTCAAACTTTTTGTCAGTATTAACTACTGGGATATCTATGTACTCCCCTAACACTGGATTACAAACATGAACCATCATATCAGATTTGTCTCCAGAATCTTCATACAAGCAAAGCAACCCATTGCAAGAATTCAAAATCCTAACATCAGTATCAGGAAAGTTTTTGGCGGGAAACAACCTGATGATTTCAATATAAAAAGGTTTGCTGATGTCTTCTTCAACTATCTCAACAAGTAACATCTCTGTACTTTCTTTACGTTCGAAGGGTGTCTTCTGAATCAAGAGAGTAGTGGGTGATCTTTCCAGCTGGAGCCTGACAAAAAAAGGGTCTGACATTAAATGAAGCCAAGTTTTGCAGACAGACTTACAGTTGAGGAGGGGCCTGATGGACAATCTTGATAGGATGTCTATTATCAAAGCATTGGGCAGCTCAGCCACTACACATTTGGATTGTTCTGTGCTACTACTACCACTACTTCCTGGTGGTTTTGCTGTTCTCCTTCTATTCGAACCCACGGAGGCTGTTTTCTTTACCTTTCTCATTGATGGAGGTGGAGTGATTGAGGGTTTGTTTTGCTGCTACTGCTAGGGTTTGGCTGGCAAGACCCGAGAACACACACACACAGATATAGGGACACACGCACACGAAGTAGCAGCGGGGGACAGCTGCGGGCTTTATAGATCCAATGTGGGCTGGGCTTCACGTATGACTGATTTGCTGTCCACAATCGGTCCCATATCTTTTGCGTAGGTGATTTTCCATGTTTTTAATAACGAGCCCAAATCCATGTGGTGAATCACCTCTTTTTTTTTTTGTAAGAATTACTCTCAAAAGTCTTCCTTTTATTTTACTTTTTAAAATCTTTCTTTCAATTTTAACATTTTATTTTGGTTTTTAGTTTCATAAAAGTCCTAATATTTAGTCAATATTTTTATTTTTATTATCATATCATTAAATAAAAAATAATTTAAAAAATAAGTATTTTAAACTCATTAAAGTTTACATTTTAAGTCTTTTATTCATTAAAATATATAATTTATATCGATTCAATATATTATCGTATCAATATTAAAAAAAATATTATTTAAAATTTATTTTTTAAACCAAATTATGCTTTTATCAATAACCTGAATTGTCTTTGAATATGTCAAATTAATTGTATCATGTAGAAATAATTTTTATATAAATTAATTTTAAATTTAAATTAGATTAAAAAATTTCAAAGTTCATCTCTACCGAATTTAATAACATAATTCATGAGAAAACAAAATAGACATAAAACGTAATTATACAAAACACGCATTACATTAAAACCTCTAAGATCTTGAATTAGAAGGACAAGGAAGCGAAGAAAGAGGTCTTGAACTAGAAGGTGTAGGAGGGGTAGGAAAATGTAACTCATTTAAGCCAAATACATCCTAGTTTCTTGTTGAAGTTCTACTCTCATTTATGCTCCTAGATCTTCTCTCACATTCTGCATCTTAATAGACAATTGTTTTTAACCCTTTTCTAGATCAGATCATCAAAGTTCTGCGATGCATTGCTTCAGCTAGAATATGGCGTGTCTAAGAAAGGAGTTACAGGAAATCCAATGGTTATGAACATGCCCTGGTTTACGAGCATGTTTGAAGGTAAGTTCGAATTAATATCTCTATAAATCAACAGCTATGATAATGAAAAGTTGTAAAAATGTCGTCCAACAGCAGCACGTACCAAAATAATTACGTGGTGTTCTTAATGCCCCTCGTGCTTTTTTAACTGACAGGAGAAAATTTTCCTCAAAATCACAGAGCAAACAGTTCATGTGATGAACCTTGAACAGTCCAAGAACAAAAGGAAGCAATTTAATCTTGCCACATCAACGAAAACAGATGATCCTCTTACAGTCTAAGAATAAAATGAGGCAACTTAGTATAGTTACATCAAAAAACACATAAAACCAGTAACAATCCATGTGAAACCTCGTACTGAATCCAAAAGCCGAATATTCTCCACTATCTTCTCCGTTTCTTAACCATCGGAATGGTCATGTACTCGCCCAATATTGGATTGCCAACATGAACCATTTGATTGGATTTACATTCGCCTTCAGACTTTCCTTCCATACAAGCAAAGCAACCCCCCCGCAAGAATTTACAGCTAGGGCATTAATTAGTATCGGGTAAGTTTGTGTTTAATCGATGTGCAAACTCTTACTGGTGACTTCTTCAACTATCCCAGTCAGTAACAATAGTTTTTTTGCTAATGAAAAATCATCTTGAATCAAGTAGTTGATGATCTTGCCATATGGATTTTGGCAAAATAAGGGTCTTGCATGATAACTTACAGTTGACAAGGGGCTGACTAGACGGCAATCTTGATAGGATGTCCATTATCAAACCATGGGGCAGCTCAGCCACTAAACATTTTGATTCCGCTGTGTTACTACTTTCTGGGTTTCAGCTCATGAAGACTGTTTTCCTTTGGCTTCTCATTGATGGACGGGGAAGGGGAAATGGAGGGAATGAAGGGTTGTTTTGTTAGGGTTCAAATCCTTTTCTTTTACGAGACAACTAGCTCATGTCAAACTAGGTCAACTAGATTTAACTCCAGTTCAACTTCATTCTGGATCAAAGCAGATTTTCTAGCAACCTCACCAGTCAAGTCAGATCGGATTTAACAAGAGTTACTTAACAAGTGTGATCATGACTAGTGTTGGAACACCTTGATTTCACCATCGGGGTGGTCATGTTCTATGAGATGTCGGAGGTTGATTGGACGACAGTTGAGAGCTACACAGTAATGAATCGTTTGCTGCGTTTAGCAAAACCCATTCCAGCATTAGATGCTATTCATGATAATGAAGAAACTCAAGCAAGCCAGAATAGGGGATGCATATTACAGTGCAACAGTGATCAAAACCCTGTACAAACATAATTAGAGTTTGGCTTTATAAACCTTCTGAATGCAGCGGTAGCGCTGACCTATTAGTTAAGTCCTTGCATAGATGCACCATGGAATTTAGAACAAACTAATCTGGTTTTTCTATTTTTCTTCTAGATATAACAAGCTGAAACTTGTGAATATACAAGATAACTAACATCTAGATGCAGTATGTTGGCACATTGGCAGGGCTATAGACAAAAGGTTTGACTCTGTGAGAAAATCCAGATGGACGATTATAACTGAACTTCACCCCGGTGCTAGTTTCTCCTAGTTGGGTGCAGTGCTCATGGAAACTGCTGATAGGTCGTGCGAGGCATGCATCCCAACGGTCAGTCTCTGACATGGTCTCTGCCACAGTGTAAATCCCCTTATCATTTGTGAAGGCCTGGTAGTTTAGAACTTCCCCGGACTTCGTTATGCAAAGGACAGCTACTTCAGAGCCTGCATCAAGGCAAGCCAAATCACCCCATTTTACATCTTATTCAATTTAATTAAATACAATCGACAATATTAACCATCACTGCTTCATAAATTTGAAGTTTTTTCAAAGATGGCAGTCAAAAAAGTCATCTGCTGTAGCCCTTGGCAACATCAAATGAAGTGAAGTCACCCTGGGATTCCAGGAACCTTAAATTGCTTTTTGAGTGTTTGAAGGTACCCAAGGTACAGCCCACCTTAAGAATGAAGTTTCCAGGAAATTCAAAGGGTATGAATATGCCCTGGTTTAAAAGCATGTTTCAAGGTACACATAATAGGCAAGGGAATTTAAATTAATATCCCTACACAACAACAGTGATGATAATAAAAGTTGACAGTGAAAGAATGCCATCCACCTGCAGTGCATACCAAAAAGATATTGGGGTGTTACTTAATGCCCCTACATGGCAGAAGCAAATTTTCCTCAACATCAAAGAGAAAACAGTTCATGGATTAGCATTTTACAGTCCAAGAATAAAAGGAAGCAACTTAGTATCGTTACATCAACAAACACAGACAAACCAGCAACTGCAGAGGGGTGAAAGGGAACAATGTTTAGAAAACTCCATAATTTAGGTGTCAATATTAAGAAATGCACAGGTTACCCACAAACCCCTAATAGCTATTTGCCAACAGATTAATCAATTGCAGATATCATAATCACATAGAAACTACAAAGAACATAACCTCCCAAAACACGGCCTTAGAGTGTAGATAACACTACCTTACGTTGCAAAAACATCTGGCCAAACCATAACCACACTAATGATGTAGCTAATGCACAAAGAGAGAGCAAAGTGACTCCAGATCACAGCAATACAACAATATATTTCTAACCAAAACGAAAAAAAAAACATATTTTCATCATTCCCCAGTAACAATCTGAATCAACTTTGTCCTACTACACTCACAAACAGAACCAACTACATCCAATTACACACTAATAAACAAGCTATATGGATCTGAAACAGAAAAGAAAGAACAAAATGGATACATCTCCACCAACCCCAATGCTTTGAAATTGAGATTTACTTAACTGGTGTGGACGTGAACTCGCAATAAATAAATAACCATCAAATGATCAAAAAAGGAACAATTTTTAGCACAAAACCATCACTATAATCACCAATCCATTAAGTCATCACTCATCCCCTCAAAACCCATGAAGAATTAAACTTTCACACATCAAGAAACAAAAAAAAAAAAACCCATTTCAAAAATTAAACCAAAACCAAGTTAGAGAGTGAGGGAGGGACCTTCCAAGACATGATCTTCAGGTCCGATGGAAGAATCACCACAAACATCACAAACAACTCTTCCGTGTATTTCACCTGTCCAAGCTTTGACACCGGAGACAAAGATTGCTGACAGTAGAAAAAGACCCGCTACCAGCTTTCTCAGTTGTGAATCCATGGCTTGTTTTCTGAAATTCCCAAATGTCCAAAGACCAGAAATTTTTACATAGATAGTTATTTTTAATACAAGTGCGGCAGTGACTGGCTTTCTTGGGTTGCTTAGTCAAAGCTCCTTCCTCTACTTTTGTCTGTCGGTCACTGGATTTAAATATTTTCATCATATATTATTTTCTTTATTTCAATTGTTTTATAATTTAAATAAAATATTAGCAGTAAAACTTAAGAATTGGAATTAATTATGAGATTAATTTATACACCACAAAGCGTTGGTTTGTGAAATCTCCATGCCTTGCACAACTGGATAGATCATGGTTGTTAGAATTCCATGTTAAAATGTACGTTTTACACTCCAGGGACTAAAATGTGAATCTTCCCCTTTAAGTGTTATTTTTTTTTAGATTAAGGTCATCGGATGAGTTTACCTGTATTTTAATTAATTTTATAAATTTTAAAATTAATAATTATATAAATTTTTAATAATTCTGATATTCATGAAATTTTAATTGATATTTTTCTAAAAAACAAATTTATAATTTGATTAACTGAGTTATATTTTTTAATATTTATATATTATTGTTATTGTTGTTATTAAATTTGGATTGAAATAATAAAATTATGATTTTATTATTTTAAATTGAAACAATCAGTCACAAATATAATATTTTTATATTTTTAAATGCATGATGAAGCAGCATAATCGATTTTTCAAGATTTTCCATCAAGAATGAGGAAGCATTAACTTGCCCTGTAATTTGATTTCAGGGCTCCAATTGGTATCATAAAGTTCTTTTTTTTATATTTTTTATTTTTTCAATTCAGCCTCTTTTTTAGGTTAAACCCCACCCCCCCTATCTAAGATGTTTAGAAATAGAAATAAAAAATTCTGGTTGATAGATAACGAGCTTAATCAGGTGTTCTTTTCATTTAATTTATTTTTTTATATTATAGCTAAAGAATTTAATGGCTTGATGTAGAAATCCTAATTAAGACCTCCAAAACATTTATTTCTTATAGATTTTCAGGACGCTTGAATGTTTAAGTTAATATTCCTCTATAAAGAGTAACAAATACATAAAAAAAAATTAAATTATAAGAATAAAGTTGCTTGTTCTTCTTTGGATATAAAATAAATATTATGTAAGAAGATGATATCATGTATATATTTTAAAAATGGAAAAATTATAAATCATTTATCTCAATAGTTCAAGTAATATTTATATCTTATGAACCATGTTATTTTACTTGAGATGAGGCTAAAAAATCATTTCATTCAATAATATTAATAAAAAATAAATATATTTTATATAAATATTAATAAAAAAAAGTCTCATAAAATATTAATAAGAAACAAATATTTTCATATTTATATTAATAAAATAAAAATATAATAAGTTATAAGAGACTCTTATATATCTAGAATATAGATGATGTAGAATCCAAACACAAGTCTATACTATAAAAACTAGAATCAGACCTTATAGTATTTTTACTTCTTAAAAATACATGAACAATACTTAAATATATTTTTACTTCTTAAAAATACATGAACAATACTCAAATATATTTTTTTATACTAAAAAAAATTGGCCCAGCAGCATTGTGAGTGGGGCCACCTTTTCTAAAACAAATGACGATCAAGGATCCCATTTCATTCAATTACATTTTTTATCATGTTCAACATTTGATCACATTATATTGCATTGCATTACATTAAACATGAGGATCCGTATACAGTATAAGGGTATCCATTTAGGCCACCAATGGCTTAAAAAAGTAGTAAATTCGAGAGGATTTCAGTGAACAGGTAAAATCATGATGGTTTGCCATAGTAAGACTTCGAGAAAAAAATAGCTCACAATCCCTTCTAGCACTCCTAACATTGGAGGAAATTTGTGAATCTAACAGAGATATAGTCAAAGAAAGGCACGTCAAAACGCCCATTTTGCTAATAAGGTAGGTTACTATGCAAAAAATATGGCCAGTCTTTTCGTAAGAATTAGTAAAAATTTGACCAAGTTATTTTCCTTTTCAATACCTCGAAGGGCTTTGATATAAATGATAGACAAAAAGACACACATGATCTCCTGTCTCCTGAAAAGACCAGACGTGTATTTTCTTGTGCATTTAGGCTTAGATTTTGAGATCGGTACCAACAGCTCCCTGTGCTGACTATCTTTCTAAGAATTCCTTTCAGGTTTTTATCCTGGCTGGGAGCCCAGATGGGTTGCTTTAAATGCTGCATGTCAAAGGAAAGATTAGGGAGAAAGGCATTGAAAAAAAGCATCAAGGAATACCGTGATGCCGAGACTTTAGCCTCCTACGCTAACATTTCATTCAAGACAGGTAAGCTGTTTTGTTCTAACGATCGATTCTTAGAGTTCAAGAAAGCATGAATTCTTCATCACAATTTAGAAGACTGGTAATTTGTCTATCCCACAGCCTAGATCTGATTGCTGTCAATCCACATTTATACAGGCAAAGTTCATCCCCTTTGGATGGTGTTCTTATGTGCTTTGTGTTGTGCTCCTGATATAGCCTGTCCCAGTAGTAAAAATCACATTTTTCTTTCACAGGAGACTAAAATGAAAAATTTAAAATGGCATGCCAAGTTCCATGCTTGGCGACGCTGCATTCATTTGTGTTTTCCTTTGCCAAATTGCTGTGTTCCCGTATTGTAAATTCATCAGCAATGTATCCTTGATAAAATAGCCCTCTTTAGTTTCTTTGGAAAGTAATTTTCATTTATTGAAGACATTAGCAAAGATGTTATAATTAGGCATACTTGTTTTTAATATTTTGTCACTAATTCATACTCAGACATTGACAACTATGGTTCATGTAATCTTTTGGCATTAGCGAATCAGGACATTTTGCTTAACTCTCCAACTTGTGATAAGTTAGTTACAAGAATATTTATATTTTGAACATAACTTCAAAGAGTCTAATTTAAATTGAGCATAATTTCTCCACAGATAGCAGCAGAAAAAGGTTCATAAATGAAGAAATCAAGAAAATTGGAAAGGGCAATATATCTGCTGGTATTTTCACATGCCGAGAGTTGGCTACTGCAACCACGAACTTCAACAATGAAAACCTGATAGGCGAAGGCGGTTTTGGGAGGGTATACAAAGGGCTGATTGAAAAAACGAACCAAGTACTACTCTTGCTGTATGATGTTAAATGTCTTCCATTGCTTTTAACTTCCAAGCCAAAAAAAGAAGTCCTGATGTTGTTTTTATTTCAATTTAGGTTGTCGCTGTTAAGCAACTAGACAGGAATGGATTTCAAGGAAACAGAGAATTTCTTATAGAGATTTTGATGTTAAGTCTTCTTCACCACCCTAACCTTGTCAACATGGTTGGATATTGTGCTGATGGTGACCAGAGGATTTTAGTATATGAGTTCATGGTTAACGGCTCCCTTGAGGATCACCTTCTTGGTATGTATGAAGCAACTTCACTCGGGCATGCTGCTCTTTTTTCATACAGGATAGATATCATTGCATAAATGATCACAGGTTGGAAGGGATTCGGTTACTGTAGTGTAGCATTTCCATCGTTATCAGAGATTAGGTTCCTGTTTCTTGCTAGTTTACACTACTCAGCTGGATTTTTCTTTCAGATTTAACCCCAGATAAAAATCCATTGGATTGGAATACTAGAATTAAAATATCATCTTCATTCGGACACACTGATCATTTTCCATACGGGATAGATTTCATTGCATAGATGATTACAGGTTGAAACAGATTCGGTTCCTGTGGTGCAGCATTTCCATCATTGTCAGAGATTAGGTTCCTGTTTCTTGCTAGTTTACACTACTCAGCTGGATTTTTCTTTCAGATTTGACCCCAGATAAAAATCCGTTGGATTGGAATACTAGGATTAAAATAGCAGAAGGGGCTGCAAGAGGCCTTGAATACTTGCATGAATCAGCAGATCCACCAGTAATATACCGTGACTTCAAAGCATCAAACGTGTTATTAGACGAGAATTTCAACCCTAAGCTCTCAGATTTCGGGCTGGCAAAGCTTGGACCTACCGGGGACAAGACACATGTATCCACCAGGGTGATGGGGACTTATGGCTACTGTGCACCTGAATATGCTTTGACAGGACAGTTGACAGCGAAATCCGATGTTTACAGCTTTGGAGTCGTGTTTTTGGAGATGATCACTGGAAGACGAGTCATCGACAGTTCAAGACCAGCTGGGGAAAAGAATTTAGTTTCCTGGGTATGTGCAGAAACTTTTTATTCTCCAATTCATTTTTCTGTATCTTGCATAAATACTTCCTCTGACGAAATTTCATCGATAATGGCATGAATTACTGGCATAACTTTCCATTATTGTTTTCCTGATCATGAAACACTTAACGAAAAACATTCGACTGCTAGAACCGAACAACTTAAGCCCTGACTTGACTACATTTCTCTTTGCAGGCAACACCATTATTTAAAGATAAAAAAAAGCTTGCACTAATGGCAGACCCTTTGCTAAAAGGAAACTATCCCCTAAGAGGTCTGTATCAAGCACTTGCGGTTGCAGCTATGTGTCTCCAAGAGGAAGCTCTTACAAGGCCCTTAATGGCTGATGTTGTAACAGCACTTAAATTTTTAGCAGTCAATGATGCTCCTGAAGAGAGGGCGGTGGACGATGACCATATCAAGACACCTTCTCCTGATAGTGATTGAGATAAAAATGGTTTCACGGGTCTATCAAGCACTCCTTTTACCATTACTCAAATTTCATTTTCCATTTAATGACTTTTATTTCTTCCACCCCTTAGTTCTGGTTTCCTGCCAAATTTTGTTGGTTTTGTAGTTTTCTAAATTTTGTCAGGTGTTTTTCGTTTTCTCTGGTTATCAAACCCAGTACAAGGTTTAACTCGGTACAATGCCCGAGTTGTGGGCTGATTGTTTGAAGTTATTTTAAAACAAAAACAATGTAGTTTTAGAACCCAAAAAAAACCTAAACAACAATTGTGTTTTGGTTAAAATGTGAAAAAAAACCCTATATTTCATGAAGTTGATTTTATTATTTATCACTTGAAATATTAAAAAATTAATTAAGTTAATTTAAATAATTTTTTTATTACAAGTCTATTTGAAATTGCCATAATAATTAATTAAGTTAATAATTACGGTTTAAAATATGTTTTGCTTAGTGTAACTGTAGTTATTTTTTAAACTGATTTTTATGATGAAATATATTAAAATAATTTTTTTATTTTAAAAAATTATTTTAAAGATTAGTGTATTAAAAAAATCCAAAAAATATAAAAAAGTTAAATTTTTTAGAAACATAGTTTGCACGGTGTTATCAAATAGCTTTTTAAAAATACTTTTAAATAATATTTTTTTTAAAATTAATATATTAAAATAATATAAAAATTAAAAAAAATTAAAATTTTAAAAAATATAATTTCACCTATGCACAAAAAAAAATGATCGATCATTGTAAAAATGATCGATCTTCAAGATATAATCCACTTACGATTGGGTCACCTTTCAAAATTATTTCATGCAAAACACAATCTACCTCCACTAATTGTAATTCTCTCTTCAAATACTAATTTTAGACTAATATCTCGTCTTGTTGTCAATCTTATTAAACTTGCCTACTTTGGCTTAGTTTGTAAGCTCGGGACTTGATTATATTAAGTTTAAAAAATAAATGAAAATTAATTTGATTTAATTTAGATAATTCTACGAGTCCATTTAAAATTTAATATGGTTTAATTTTAATTGTTTTCAAATGATAACATTATAATATTTTTTTAAAATTATCTTAAAATAAAATTATTTTAAATTATTTTGATTCAGCTAATATTTCTGTTTAATCTAACTCATGACTTATATGTTGAAAACAAACCAATTGATATTTCTGTTTAACTTAACTGTTTAACTTAATTCATGACTTAAATCCTAAAAGCAAGTCATATAATATAGTAAAATATTATTTTTTATAGTAATATTAATTATTTTTTAAAATATTTTTTGTTTAAAAATACATTAATTTTTTTTAATTTTTTATATCAATACCTTAAAACAAATATAATTCGAGTCTAATAACCTCGGAACGAGCTCTGATTTTTCCCAAAAGAATAAGAAATAAGATAAGTATCCACTGCATTGCTAGACCACCATATTCTCCACACACCCCCATTAAATGGCATATCTGTAAATAAAAAATTTCCAAGCATTAATTCCCCAAAAAAAAAAAATATTGAAATATTATGATACACAAAGACAAATATTTGGCAGCCATAAAAAAATAAAACGGAGCTTTCTACCAAAAAAAAAAAACACAAACAAACAACACAAGGGTTTTAGACCTCATGGCCTTCCCTCTTCCTCTTTGTCTCTCTGTGCGTATGGTCTCTGCCTCTGCTTCTTTCACAGTCCCACTTGCAATCCACCTCAGATAACACAAACCCCACCCAAGGCTCGATATATTTACATATATGCCACTAAAAGCCATGCTAGACGGCTCTTTTATACGGCAGAAGTAGAGCTGCTAAGCTGGGGAGGTTTGCTGAGGTTTTAGCTATGGGGGTCACCTGCACCACCACTCCTATTAGTCCCCTTAGGCCATTATGCCCTTCTTATTTCAACCTATCTCGCTCGTGTCCTTGCTTTGCCTCCAGAGCTGCTTCTTCAAGGCCTTTCTCCGTTGCTCTTCACAGGTTTCTTCTCCTTTGCTATTAATGTTAAGGCCTTAACCTGTTGATTTATTAGTTTTTCTACCTTATTTTTTAGTTTTGGAAATTATTTAATACCCAGTTTTATTTTTTATTTGTTTGGGTTTTGAGTGCAGTGCAGTGGAGAGTTATGTTGGTGGGATTTTCTGTTTTGTAATGAACAATGTGATATTTGTAGGCTTCTCAGTTTAGTCGATACTCACATTTTTTTCGGTTCATGTCGTTCCCTTAATGGCTTGCTTGACTATGACGATATAAAGGTTCATTTTTTCTTTCGGGGTGTTCCAACAATTTTTGAGCAATCATTAGGGTTTGTTGTTTTTAAAAAGAAATTGTTGTATTGATTTGGTTTATGTAGACCAGACTGATCAAATTGGTTAGTGAGATGAATTCCCTAGTGTTGAATTTGGAAGCAATTTGATTGGTCTTGACTAAAAAAGTTGGTCCATGTTTTTTATACTCTTTCTTAATGGAATTTCGGTTCTGATGCTTTAATTTCTATTCACTGTATTTGTTAGGTTTTTGGGGGGAATCCCATTGCGAGTAATTGATGGCATGCAAAGGAGAGATGAAAAGAGGATGGTAGTTCCAAGAATTTATACCCCTCAAGGTTTTGAGGTCACTACGATCCCATGTGATGGTACTAGAGCCTTGTGGAAGCAAAAAAGTATTGAACTGTTCAAGCAGAAACGTGAATATGATTGTAGCCCTTATTCATTTAAATACGAAAAGATGGATATTAATGCAATCAGAATACAAGATAAACCAAAGAGTCAGAAACAATTAATTTCCAGGGATGTTGGTCAGCTGATTGATAACAAAAGGCCAAATGGTTTATCTTCGAATGACATTTTAAAAGATGATGTGTTGAATGATGAATCATTCATGCGGAGAATGAAGAATAAGAAACAGTTCGAGTCTAAAGAACTTGGACACACAGGTACTGGGTCAACAGATAAAGCCCAGACCAATGGAAGACCTCATAAGCCTGGCATTCATGAAAGGCTTACTAATATTTATGAGAGGGTTCTGGTTGTTGATAATGCTTCCATGGCAAGGGAGGTTGTTAGTAAGCTTACAAATCAGTATAGGCATCTTATCCATGCTTGCGATACTGAGGTATGCACTTATATCGTAATAAATTCTGTTTATTATTTTCCTTTCAGATGCAATTGCTCATACAGTAGATAGGCATGCCAGTGTAGACTGTAGGAATGCCTTAAGCAGATGTAGGCATGGACATAAAAACTTAAATATCTTTGATGATTCAATGGCAACAAACTAAGCCCAAAATTGCATGAGCTAATCAACTCAAGATACATAAATATGAAGCTGTTTCACAGTGCAAGATTTGTATTGTAAGAAGTAATGTTAGTTAAAGGTTAATCTTTGAAGTTGATCATGCAGTGATTATGGTTTAAATGGGACAATTTCCAGGGTTTGGAAGGCTGGAAATCAGATGAGTTTAAAAATGCTCAAATTTCTTGCAAACATTAAGAAATTAAACCAAATTCTAAGCCCAAACAGAATATTACTCAGGCTTCATATTGAAGTTCCATTCAGAAGCAAGATGTTTGAGTTGCGTTAAAGCTCAAAAATCCAAGAGAGGTAAAAGTTTCTTAAGACTTATGTAAAATTAACCTTCATTCTAAACACAAACACTGCAGAAACATGTTTAATAAAAACAGGATATTACCTAGCTATGCAGAGATAGGCATCGCATGCATATTTTTAATATCTATTTGGTTTACTTAAAACTAAATTTTCTCTGTTTTTTAGCTTTCAGCTTTACATTTATGGAATGGTCATAGATGGCCCTGCTAGGAATGTCTAACTTAATCTTACAATATTATGATATTTGAAATTTATCATTTGTGATTCTTGTGGATTCCTCATCACATTTTCTATGCCCATGAATTTTAAAGGATATGCATGTCAATCCATTTCTTGGAAATCCCACCTATGTAGATACTTCAAATATCTGATCATAGTATCTTTATAGGTTGCCAAGATTGATGTGAAAGAGGAAACACCCATTGACCATGGAGAGATAACATGCTTTTGTATTTATTCTGGACCGGAGGCAGATTTTGGAAATGGGAAATCTTGTATCTGGGTAGATGTTCTTGATGGTGGTGGCAGGGATCTTTTGCATGAATTTGCTCCATTTTTTGAATCCCCGGACATAAAAAAGGTAAATTTTGTCAGTTTTGATTTGTTGATGCTCTCTTCATCTGCAGCTTCTTTAAAATAGCACTATGATCATTTAGATGTTTCATGTAATATCAGCATTGTGAGGTTGCTGATGTGTATAAGCTTGATGTTGCATTTACTTTAGACCTTTGTATACATTTGGTTTCGGCAAAGACTTGGACTCTGACATTGTTTCCCTCCTTTGGAAATGGCTTGTGCTGTTAGCTAAGCTTAAAGTTAGATCTTATATGCTTTAATACTGGTATTTAGCAGTGAGAGGCATCAACTCCTTCCTTTTCCTTGTAAAGTAACCATTGGTGTCGACTACATTAAACAGTCCAGCCTTGTCTATCCTGTAGAGAATTCAACTGTTCATGCCTCGTCTTACATTTGCTTCAATGACTAGGCTGCATGCACAGTCCATGAATACAATTTGGACCAACGTTAAAGTTGCCTATCCTTTCTGCAGGTGTGGCACAACTACAGCTTTGATAACCATGTCATTGAGAACTATGGGATTTCTGTTTCTGGTTTTCATGCTGATACAATGCACATGGCACGATTATGGGATTCATCAAGAAGAATAAATGGTGGATATTCTCTTGAAGCTCTTACAGGTGACCAAAAGGTCATGTGCGGGGCAGAACCATGCTATAAAGAGTTGATTGGTAAAGTATCGATGAAAAAAATCTTTGGCAAGCAAAAGGTGAAAAAAGATGGATCTGAAGGCAAATTGACCACCATTGCCCCTGTTGAAGAGCTACAAAGAGAAGCGCGAGAACCATGGATCTGTTATTCTGCTCTAGATGGAATAAGCACTTTGCAGCTTTATAAAAGCTTGGAAAGCCAACTATCTAAAATGCCATGGAATATGGATGGAAAGCCGGTTCTTAAAAAATCTATGTTTGACTTCTACCTGGAATATTGGCAACCATTTGGGGAGATTCTAGTTAGAATGGAAAGTGAGGGCATGCTGGTTGATCGAGCATATCTTGCTGTGATGGAGAAGGTGGCCAAAGCAGAACAGGAGGGTGCTGCTAGTAGATTTCGCAACTGGGCCTCTAGGTATTGCCCTGATGCCAAGTACATGAATGTGGGAAGTGATACTCAACTGCGCCAGCTACTTTTTGGTGGTATTTGTAACAGGTAAAAGTTAAATTCTTCTGGAGGTACTTACATTTAGTTGTTCGTCCTTCAACTAAAAATTTCAAAATGTTTGTGTCATCAATTAGTCTTCTCAGTGACTATACTTTCCAATTATAAATTTGAGTCCTATCCTGGGAAGGGAACGCATTCTCCTAAATGTTAATTTCCTAGCAATTTGAACAACAGTATTTGTACCATGGAATTCTTGAATTCTGTAAATTAAGTTCTCTTGCATTGAAAAGCTTCTGCCTACTGTTGAATTGCAATGACATTGCACTCTAGTTAGTACTGAATCTGATCTAAGCCAAACTGGGGTGGATGGGAAAAAAACACCTTATTTGTTTTAATTGCTTTCCGTTGCAGCAAGGATCCGCTCGTTACTCTTCCCGAAGTTAAAACATTCAAAGTCCCAAATGTTGATAAAGTGATTGAAGAAGGAAAGAAGACTCCCACAAAATTTCGCGACATCAAGTTATGTAGCATTAGAGTTGATCTGCCTGTTGAGACGTATACAGCTTCTGGTTGGCCATCAGTCAGTGGAGATGCTTTGAAGAGCTTGGCCAGGAAGATTTCTTCAGAATATGTTGTCAATGATGCTGCTGGCTCGCAGTTAGATGATGTTGTCTTTGATGATTCTGAGACAATGACAGATGAAGATTTGGAATCAAAAGAGTTATCTGTTGTTGAGAATGAAGATGAATCTGGTCATGTAGGAAATCTGCGCAGGTTTCAAACACCAGAAGAAGGGATTGAGGCTTGCCAGGCTATTTCTTCTTTATGTGAACTTTGCTCCATTGATTCTTTGATATCCAACTTCATCCTCCCTCTGCAGGTGATTTTTACTGCTATTTTTAGATGCCATTCCCTTTGATCCCTTTGTTTAACATGCCTGATTAGATGCATTTATAGTGCTGTGGTGTTGCGGTTGCCTCAGTGTATTGGGGGCATTGAGGTGTTGTGGTTTGAGATTTTTGTAAAGCTGTAAAAAAAGAGGGTTTTTTTTTTTTCTTTTTTGGGGGGGGGGTGTTGGGGCGGCGGCGGCTATGATTTTGTGATGCAGTGGACTGCCCTGTAGTCATGGTAAACCTCATACTGAAATTGACAGTCGACAAGCATATTTATAGACTTGAGTTATTCCTTCTTATAAGGGGAATAAGATTCCTAATAGGGATTCCTATATCATAAACCTACACACAGTTTCCCCCTACTATTGAAATTTTCCAACAATCTGTAAAACATAATTGCCCCCTAACTCTACTAACTAGAAGACAACCTCCGCAGATACTGAAATCAGCTTCCCACATAATTAAAGTTTTTCCTAGAAGGACACATCTAGGTCAATTCAACCATTTAATCTTCAGAAAACTCAATCCAGCTCCTTTAAGGACACATCTAGCTTCCCACATAATTAAAGCTCAGACATGAATATTTCTTAAACATTCACCTAAAGTCAAAGTTAAATCCTTAGGGGCATCAGGTTGTCTGCCTAAACCACTCTGTGGTTCAAGCAAAATAATTGACAAATAAAAAACTGGAACTTTAAGATCCATTGCTAGTCTTCCCAGACCCCCCAATCCCAATAATGACAACAATGATGATGGTTGCTGTTTTCTTCTAATGATACTGTAACATTTTGATTTCAGTGCTTCGTTTAAGCACGTTTCCTGTCCATGCTTTTTTGTTATACCTCCAAATCTTCATGGTAGTTCGTACTGATATTATTGTCTTTCTACCACAGAGCAATAACCTATCAGGCAAGAGTGGGCGTGTTCATTGTTCTCTGAATATCAACACAGAAACCGGGCGCTTATCAGCCAGGAGACCAAATTTGCAGGTTTTTTCACCTCTTTTTTTAACATCTTAGAATGAACTTCTGAATTAATGCAATCAATGTTCCATCAAAGATGCCTTTGTGCTTTAGATGAAATTCTTCTCTTTCTTATGTGCTGAATGGAACATGACTTATTGTCAGTCTATATTATGTTTGCTGCTTCTATCGAATATGTGTGCTTTGTTTTTCTGCTCCAGCTAATCATAATTCATAACCAATATGAAATCTATTGTTGACATGAGCCCTTTAACTTTATATATATATATATATATATCATCCACTATTCCTATCTCGACAGCAAAAGCTCTGATTTTTATTTTTCATGGGTGTCAATTACCAAGGCATTTTGTAGGATGGTTGGGAGTGTTGTTAGGATACCCAATGGTTGAGTTTTCATGGTCGTTTATCAGTTAATTTTACAAAATTTTAAGACGAAAATAAACTTGAATGTAGCTTTCTTTCTATATGCAGTAGAGATTAAAGAGTGTATCAGTTGATAGTACAAAATTTTAGACAAGAAAAGAAGCTTGGATTTTACTTTGTTTGTGGACGCAATAGAGATTAAAGAGTGCTGACATCTTCTCTTCCATAAATCAGAATCAGCCTGCTTTAGAGAAAGATCGGTACAAGATCCGTCAGGCATTTATAGCTGCACCTGGAAATTCACTTATTGTTGCTGATTATGGGCAAGTAAGCATTTGAGTTATATATATAAATAAATCACTATATGTGAAGGTTGATTGAAATATGTTTTCATATCGCAGCTGGAACTTAGGGTTCTTGCACATCTTGCCAACTGTAAGAGCATGTTGGATGCTTTCAAAGCTGGTGGAGATTTCCATTCAAGGACAGCTGTGAACATGTATCCGCATATTCGTGAAGCCATTGAGAAAAAGCGTGTGCTTCTTGAATGGTATCCTCAACCTGGTGAAGATAAACCCCCAGTTCCACTGTTGAAGGTGAATTGTGAATTATTCTTTGAACCTGCTTGTGGATGTGTTTCTCAAGTGAACCAATGGGATCTTTTTTGTGATTTTTTTTGCATGTGTTCTACTTTAAAGGATTTGGCAATGTTTTTTTTTTTTTTGGTGCATTGTGTTATGTTTAAGAAGTAGAATCATAGAATTTGGCTTACCTAATTTTACTGAATGGGAACTTATATTTCAGGATGCCTTTGCTTCTGAAAGAAGAAAAGCTAAAATGCTTAACTTTTCAATTGCATATGGAAAGACTCCAGTGGGGCTTTCCAGGGATTGGAAGGTAACTTTACCCAATAAACCTAATATAATAAGTGATCTGTCCTGATTTGCTTTGAGTCGTGTTGATCCACAGCATGGTCTTTACCATCTATTTTTCCAGGTTTCTGTGGCAGAAGCAAAGGAAACTGTTAATCTCTGGTATAAAGAAAGAAAAGAAGTGCTTAAATGGCAACAAGCTCGTAAGAAAGAAGCCAGAGAAGATGGATGTGTTCATACATTGCTGGGACGGGCTCGTGTCTTTCCTTCATTGACTGATGCTAGCTCTTCTCTAAGAGGTCATGTTGAGCGGGCTGCTATCAATACCCCAGTGCAGGTTCTTTCATTCTTTCTTATGCGCTTAAGTTTGCCCAATTCTACTCTCTCTCTCTCTCATTTGGCTGACTGCTACAGGGTAGTGCTGCTGATGTTGCTATGTGTGCAATGTTAGAAATATCAAAAAACAATCGTCTGAAGGAACTTGGATGGAAGCTGCTTTTACAGGTACATACTATTTTTGTTGTTAACATTTGATGTTCGTTTCCTCTGATGTTTTGGCATGACTGCAAGTTGCATCCACTTATATCTTAATTTCTACCTTTGATTTGAACCAAGTTGTCTCAATTTTAGTGTTTAGTTACCTTCTTCCAAGGATTTTTCATGCCATTACATAACAGCATGCCATTATAAAAAACACAGGTTCATGATGAAGTAATTTTGGAAGGACCAACCGAGTCAGCTGAGGTTGCCAAGGCCATAGTTGTCGATTGCATGTCCAAGCCCTTTGGTGGCAAGAATTTTCTTAAGGTGGACCTAGCTGTTGATGCAAAGTGTGCTCAAAACTGGTATTCCGCCAAGTAGGTATATGGTGCCATTGCAACAATCGGATCTCATTGGGGTTCTGAAATGTTATTTTGAGGTTTCTCCTCCCTTGAGAATGGAGTTCTATTCCAGCAGAGTTCACATTTTCGATGTCAAGGCAAATTCCATTCTTGAAACTATTTTGCTCCATGAGCCGTTCTCAATACAGCTAGTCAGCTACCATGAAGTCAAATTGCTGCATTTCATGATGTGTTTGCACTGTTTCGGCCATGAATAGGCGAGGCTGTTTTTTTGTCCTGCTTCGTTGGCATCTTCAAATCTCATATGCATGGTGAGGATGGACATGCATGAAGTCCTATATATATAGATGCTATTTTAAGCAGCCTGTAAAATCTCTAGTGAGTGGTGAGTTTAGGAGTTTAGTGCAATTGCATCAAGCATGTAAAAGATTGACCGGGATATTATGAAAAATAGTTATGGTAATATTGCAGCTGTTTATCTGTTCAATAACCACACACACGTGAGTGTATGAACTATGAAGTTTCTCCATAACCAGCATTCTTCCAACTGCACAAAAGAATGAATTGATTTTCAGGTCGAACAAACCCATACATTAATGCCCCATTGAACTTGAATTAAATCCATATGACCCATATGTTTGTTTGAAAAACTTGTCTTCCAATTTACATTTAATTCGTAAAATTCAGGACGTATAACCAGATCACCCCGGTCAGTTTGTTTATGAAAATACAGTATCCTAGCGCAAAATAGCTGCTTCAGCCATTGATTACTTCTCAAACTGTTGTATTTCAATTCCCCAGGCTGATGCCATCTGCAACAAAAGCTGGTCAGGTGCCGCACCTTCCCAGTCTTCTGGGGGCTCCATCGAGTTAGAAGCTTCATGCAAATTCAACAAAAGATCTTTCTTCAGTTCCATGGGAATGCCAAAGACATCTGATCCATTTTCTAACACAATTTCTGCCAACTGAAAAACAAGCACAATCAAACCAGAGTGAGATGTCGGACAAGTATATGATCTCCTTTTCCCAGCTTGTATTGAGCCGGGGGGACAGGAGGTGTTATAGTGGGTTTGATGTAATGCCAAACAACAAACAGTAAGACAAGTCCATACCTGATGCCATATGTGATTAGCTAGACATTTCTCTCTTTTCCATTACATCACACCCAGGCACAACAGGTGTTATTTATCAATGCATGATTCAAAACGGTTGGGCGTGTGGCAGCAATTTTTTACTGACATAATGGGTTATAGGCACCTTCTATGACGCCTAGAAGAGGAGGGTGTGTGGCATTAATTTTTTCGCTGTTTTTATTATGCACTCCAAGCAATTTTCTGTAGCAGCTCTAGAGGGAATTTATAAACATTTCTCAACCAGATACTCTTGACTTACGGAGCGTTCCACATGTTATTTATGCTATTAGCCTATTACTACAAGTTTGCGCAAAGAATCACTCAAATGAAGCAACTCGCATTTATATTCAGTGGAGGGAAACCCATACCTGTTGAATCCAAGAGAGACATATATCAAACAAGTTCTGCTCCATTAGAAACTGTCCAATAGCATTCAGTACCTCACATGCAGTCTCACTGGAAAGTTGATCAACAACAGGACCTGATCTGTCCATAAGCTTCACAAGCAAGAGATCATCCCCCGTGGAAATTACTTCAGCAAAAGCTGTATCCATGTCACCCATTTTCAGGGCATCCATTGCATTACTCCATGATGTCCAGATAGGGTTCCTTTCTTGCCCAAAATCATCATCTCCCAAAGCTTCTGCAGTCATCTCAGGGATGGCCACTCTTGCTGTCCGAGCTAACCCACTGTCCTCCCCGGCCACCCTAATGGCCTCTAAGGTAGCTTCATCCTTTGAGGCTTGCCAGACACTTCTAGCAGAAGGTCCCTCACCATGCCTAACAGGCCCAGCCCCTTTATCCCAAGCTCTCCTACTGCCTAACTGATCACTTTCATGTTCTGATCTAGGTGATCTGACATCCAAAGAACCACCGCCTGGAGCTCTCCTTGAACCAGCCTGTCCATTCCTGGAAGCACCATATGTGGGAAAATCCCAAGAATCAGATGCATCAGATCTCCAATGAGAGCCCCTTCCTCTCATGCCTGAAGCTGTAACATCCAATTGGGAAAACCTTTCCCCAGAAGGGACCCGCCCATTGTACTTGGTACTAGAGTAGTCAGAGAAGCTATTATACTTCCCTGAAGATCTATTAGAAGATCCCTCAAAACCCATAGCAAAGCTGTTACCTCTGCGACCTGATGATATTGTCAAATCATGTGCCAGGTCTTCAACAACTCTCTCAAGACCCCTAACTCTGTTTTCCAAAGTTACCATGCTGTTGTGAGACCCACCCATGAAGTCCTAAAACATCAAGCATCTCATTAGCAAAACAAAACATGCATGAGAACAATTTCCTTAAATGTAAAATAATAAGCAGACCTGCAACATGTTCATGACATGAGCCTGTTGTCTCTCCAACTGCAATAACTGTCTCTGGATGGCCAACCAATTTCCTTTATTATTTACAAAGGATCCTTCAGATTGACCATCAGATTTGGAGAAACCTGCACGACTGCCAGAAGACTCCCTCTGGTTTATGTCAAGCCTCTCATCATCAAATGCTCTGGTTCTTAAATCTTTTCCAGTAACTCCTCTCTCCATGGTACGGAATTTGTTGTTGAAAGCTCCATGAATATCATCTGATTGGCTGTTTCCCATGCGGTTTGGCCTTCCCCTTGATTCAGAATCATTTGGTTCTGATTCTTCCTCATTGTTTGAATTTGAAGAATTGAGACATCTACGAGGAACTATTACTTCGACTGGCAAATCACCAGAACCTCTTTTTTCAAATTTCTGGAAGAATTCTGGGTTTAATTCTTTATCTGTTAAGGCAGGAGCTTTCTTTTTCAATATTACAACTGCTTTGTCAGGAATGCTTCCACCTTTGCTTTTTAATGCTGAATCTTTGGCTGGAGAAGTACCATTGGATGCATCCCTAGAGAATGACTCCTTTCTTCTGTCACTAGGATTTGAATTCTTATCTGACAACTCTGCAGACTCATGACGCTCTCCATCTAAACATTAATTATAAAGAAAATGGTGAAGAAGTAAAGGTTAGATATTTGAAGCTTCATTTACAGAAAGAAAAATATTACAGAAATACTCACCCTGAGAGGAACTTTTCTGATCATCAGGGACACCTTCTCCTTTCCCAGCAATCTTCTTCCACAACTGCAAGGCCTCTGTCATGCTATCTCTGACAGGTTTTATCTGTTATGCCAATAAATGGTAATTAAATGGACACAATAATAGTTCAGAAGGAAGCAACAAGAAGCTTCAACCTGTTTTCCATTATTCTTAAGCATTGCATTTTGGTAAAAGCATAAGCTTTTTCATACTTAAAACTATAATAACATATAACTCTAAAGACCACACAACAACATAAATCAATGATATAAGAACCACGCGAAGGATACATTTTTGTTAAGTGACAGCTAGTAGAACAGTTCAGAAATGCCCTTCCTATCCTTCATTAGCTTCGACATTTCATACCAGAAATTCAAAGCAGATTTTATAGGATTTGTTGAATTTTCTTCTGTCATATATGAGTTCAATAAAATTTTTATAGGAATGAAATTAAATTAATAAGAGAAAAACAAAGGCCCGTCTTCACCAAATGAGGAGGAGCACTTGATGCTTGAAAAGGATAAAAATTAACCAAAAATTTTTTTCCAAGTCAATCTCAATTTAGCAAAATAAAAAATTAGAATTTTTTTCTAAATCCAGAGAAACAAAACTTGGGAGGAGCTCTGTTGGTTTTTTCATCTTTTAAAAGTTCCGGCATTCGCTTAACTATGCACATTAAATGCAACTTAATTTGAGCCTCAACAAGGTTACAAGAAATATTAAATAAAATGAAAGCATCAGACCATCCAATATGAATTCAACAATACAATCATAAAAATCAAGGTAAGCCCATTGATCTTGAAAATTATAATAGTGAGATAACCCAGAGTAATCATTAATCCAGTAAAAAGAACCTGCAAAGAAACAGTATGTAGTGGGAAAACAGTTCAAATAAGGTACCTTGTCAAAATGACAAGCCTCAAGCACAGTCAGAGTGGAAATAGCAACTCCATCTGCAATCAAGCTGCTCGAATGCAATGCTAAGGCAGTTAACACATCAGCTGCAGCCTTACGAGTTGCCCAATCTGTACTCCTGAGGCAGTCATGAATGCTTTGTAACAATGGTTCCAAACCTTGTGGTGCAATTGATCCCACCTGCAACAAAACACAACTTTCAATAAAATTCCTGGATTTTGCTTCGTTTTTGCTAGAATTTACAACTATCTAATTTGAGTTATGCTAATTCATAATCTCAAGACAATTAAAGTAGCTTCAATAAACACCAGTAAGCTAGTTCATTGAATGGCACTTCAAACAGCTTAAAAAGTACTGAATTGAAATAAGCAGGAATCAGAGAAAGCTAACTAATTTATTATCATGGCAACAATCTGGAATTTACACCAACAGATTGAGGTTTTCAGTCTTTTTCTCTCTCAAGCACTACAATTTGGAGTAGGAAAAATTATGAACCTAAACCAAATTAAAAAAAAAAAAAAGTAACAAATGTTATGCTACACTCTAAATTCTCATCTCCTTTTAATTCTTTCAATCAAACATCAACCTTCTCACCAAAAGAAAATATTGTATGTTTCCAAAACACAAATAACTGGATGACATTGCCCAAACCTGCAGCAAACTTTTCAAAACACCAAAAGCACGGCCTTGACCAGGAAATTCTTACTATTCAACAACCGTCAAATCCTAGGGCGTAGCTTCTGAAATTCCCTCATAACTGCGCTATCTGCTGCAGCACATTCCACCATCTTCACCATATACATAGCTGCACCCAATTGCACACCTTTGTTTGGCGCCTGCATGGCCTCAAATAATGGCTCAAACAACAAACCCGCTCTATCCTTCAAATGTAACCTCAACAAAACCACATATGCGTCACAACAAGCAGTCCTAACACTTGAATCTGAATCTCTCAACCTTTTGATGATGTAGGAAATGATTTTGGTTAAACCGGGTAGTTTTATATCATGATGACATTGGCAGCAAACCATTTTGATAATGGGTTTGTTGGTGCGGTCAGAGGAGGATTGATAGAGGGAGTTGTGAAGCACAGGAACTGCCTGGGGACAGGGATTGAGTAATGGAACGGAGCTTTTCTAAGGCAACCTGATGGGTGTCATGGTCAGCAAGTTTAAGAGAAAGTAAGATTTGTTGCTTGAGTACAATATTTGCTAACTGCATGGAAAAAGAAAATACTGCTGAGGAGGATTTGGTAGGAGATTGGTTTCAGCATTTCACAGGTTTAGGGCATTTGAATACTTGTGTGTTCATTTTGTATGGTTTGCAGAGAAATGGGTAGTATACCAAAAGAGGAAAGAGAGTTTATGCCAGGGAAGAAAATGAGATTTCGGGGAAAGGCAGCTGTTAAGGAAGAGGCAACAGTGATTGTAGAGAGGGATTACAGAAAACCTATGTCAATGTCCCAAATTTTCAATCCATGCTTTATGGATTATCAATTGATGCTTGGAGCAGATCTTCTTAAGTAATGCTAGAAAACTCAACCTTTTGGTCTCTTTCCTCTCATTTTTTGGCCATTCAAGCAAGTCACAAATTTCGACTAGCTAATTCTGAAAATTGACAAGTTTTTGGCCGGCTGAAGGATAAAGTATGTAGTGCCTCCCTCTCCCTCTCTCTCCCTCCGGCACCTTTTAGTTTACAGATCAGAGGAGAAGAAAAAAAAATTATCCAGCCACAATTTATGTCTTCTTTCTTCAATGCTGATTGTCAAGATGAATAAACAAATTGCATGATTAAACAAAACGAATGCAAAATTCCAAATTCTCATTCCTTTCATTTCAATCGCTATTAAGCCTTGACCAAACAATGATCCATGCACAATGCCAAAAACCATATAAATCATACATAAAAACAACCACTTACCAAACTTGGCAAAAGCGTATCCTACAATTCATCATTCAACAGAATCACCACAGAAAGCTTAGATTCAATCACACATCATCAGAACAACCAGTTGTTCCTTCTCCTTCCCAACAAAATATATTCGAACCACAAAGAAAAAAAAACAAAACAGAGCTCCAAAAAAAAAAATTATTTCAGCCACAATTTCTCATAAAACAAACAGACTCCCATAATTAACAATATACACCAACCAAATTATCATAAAAAGCAACACAGTTTACATATTGCCAAAGTGAATGATAAAATCAAACAACCAAGTTTCACAAACCTGGGACAAACTCGTTACAACCCCCAATAAAGCTGCTTTAGCCTGGAAAATCTGTCCATTCAACAACTTACAAATCCTTGGACACAGCTTATAAAATGCTCCAATTGAAACATTACCACCACCATTATCCCCGTCTACAGAAGCACACTGCACCATTTTTTCCATACATATAGCAGCACCAGATTGCACAACTTTATTTTGCTCTCCCATTGCTTCAAACAAAGGCCTCACAAACAAACCCACCATAGGCCCCACACCATTACTATCCCCACAGCTACCATTACCCTTCAAATACAACCCTGATAAAACCCCAATAGCATCCCTACAAGCATCTCTGACACTAGAATCTGAATCTTTAAGCCTCTTAACAATGCAAGAAATAATTTTTGTCAAATGGGGTAGTGTCAAATCTCTATGAGATTGACAGGCAAGAGAGAGCAAATGCAAAGATTCTTTCTTCACAGAGGGTTTTGAATTGGAGGATTCAGAAAGTGAGTCATAAAGAGAGTTTAGTAACAGTGGTAATGCATCAGGAGAGATTGTTTCTATTATTGTGCGAAGGTCTTCAAGGGCGATCTGGTGAGTGTCACGGTCTGCGAGTTTAGAGAGACTAGTTATGATTCTTTGCTTTTGCTCAACCATGGCCAAATGGGTTGATAAAGAGGAGGATCTTGATGTGGGTTGGTTTTGGTTCTGGGGTTTTGACGGTTTACTTGATTTGGGTGCTTGTGAACTCATTCTCAATGGACTCTTTCAAGGAAATGCAAAATGGGTATCGAAGGAAATGGAGGTTTTCAGAGAAAAAGATTGGAGCTTTATAGAGAGAAGTGCCAATGTGGTTGTGTAGAGGAGAAAGACGGGACCTTGTAGAGAGATAAAGGGAAAGAGTAAGAACTAAGGTAAGGAAGTGAGGTCTGGAGATGATTTCATTTGTTGGGGAGAGGAGGACATGTGAATTGTTGAAGAGAAAGAGGGTAGACAAGGTGAGATCTTGTGAGGCGTGAGAGAGTGAGGCAAGACAGAAAAGGGAGTTTTGCTTGTTTGAAAATCAAAGTTGCAAATGCCAGATTAGATCACAGTAATCACTGTTGAGATGTGAAGGGAGGAGGAGCCGTCAGCCTTTGTTTTTTCCCAAGTTGTCTTTTTAGGATCATCATGGTGGGGGTCATACGATGGTCTGAGCTTTGATCAGATGATCTGGACCATTGATTTGTATGATTGTTGAAGAAGTCAATATCTAAAGGGTCGAGGGAGTCCAGTTATATAAGTTGGACCCTCCTGAATGAGTTCTTTACTTGTAGCCTTGTAGGTATTCGCTTTGGTACCCGGTTTAAATTGTGTTTTGTTTTTTTAGTGTTTTTTATTAAAAATAAATTAAAATATTGTTTTTATATTTTTGTTATTTTTTATATTAATATAAAAAAATATTTAAAAATCATCAAACTAATACTTTTAAAATAAAAAATATTTTAAAAAATAAATTAAGCCACGTTTATCAAACCCAGGTTATATAAATCCTGATCTGGGTTATATTTTGAAGAAAAATGACATGTGTAAATAAATTTAAAATAATATTATCTTATAATATTTAAAACTTGCTTGAGTTTGGGTACATTTTAAAATTGTAATTAATTTAAAAATATATTAAATTAATTTTTTTAATGTGTTGATATAAAAAATAAAAACTATTTAATTTATTTTTAAATAAAAAATATTTTTAAAAAACACAAACAAAAGTTATATGAATTTCATATCGAGGGGGGAGAGAGAGAGAGAGAACAATTTCGTATAATGAATTCTTCAATAATGAATGATGATTACCTCTTGAGTTGATGAAAAGTAAAGCTCTCGTGGGACTTAAAGGAGGATATAACTGACGCTGTCAGTGTTCCTGTAAAAAGAATCAGGTGGGTGCGTCTATCATTGTATTTTAAAAATATTTTTATAAGTATTAAAAAAATTATTTTTTTTATTTTTTATTAATATTTTATTATTATTTTTAGATCATTTGCCTATAATATCAAAAATTAATTTTAAAAAATAAAAATATATTATTTTAATATGTATTTGAAAATATTATTATAATTATCTTTTAAAGTATTTTTATTTTAAAAAATATATAAATAAATTTTTTTATTTTTAAGATTATCATATCAAAATGATCTAAGAGCATAAAAATTATATTAATTAAAATTTAAAAAATTAATTTTTTAAAAAAATATTTTTAAAACACAATATTAAACCCATAATTTTATTTTTTTTATTTTGTTATGTGTTATAATAAAAATTATTTTAAAAAACAGTCATTTGAATTTGAATTCAGGTGTATTTTTTTATTTAAAAGATTATAATAATTTTTAGAGAAGTGAGATTTTCGATAAACAAAAATAAATATTTTGAGTTTTTTCTTATAATTATAATATTTATAGTCTATAATAAATCAAAATATCTTTAGTTCCCAGCTGCGTCAACTATTTCTCTAATCATGGCATGTTTTCTAAAATTACATCTTGTCGCAATAATCTTCATAATTTAGCTTAATAAAAGAGAGACAAGATGTCTCTGCTGTTGAGCCATGGAGTTCGGCAGGGAATGAAGTTGCTGGGGTTTATTAATGAGAATAACTGGGAGGCTGCCTTCAAAATAATAAAATTATTAGTTAACTTAATAAAACACCAAATCAATTATTTTTATTAAAATAACAGTGTACTTGATAAAATCAAACAAATTTTACTAAATTAATAATTCATCGGATTTAATTAAAATATAATATAAATTATACTCTTAAGTCTTCTAGACTGTCGTATCAAATTATGCAATCCAACGGGTTGGAGAATTGTATTTTGTTGTTTAACATTGCGGTTAAAATGTATTTACCTAGAATTTAAACAGAAAAAAATATTTAAAATTATTTTTTATATTTTTAAATTATTTAAAAACAAGCTAAGAATAATATTTTTATAAAAAAATTAAAAGCTCAAAACAAATACCAAGACGGAGATGATATTTTTTAAGGGTGGTTGCTTTTGTATTTTTTACAATTGTTTGAAAGTGGTGGTTGTTTTTTAAAATATTTTTATTTAAAAATATATTAAAATAAAAATTTTTATTTTTAAAAAAATAATATATAAAAATAATATAAAATTATTTTTAAAATACAAAAACAAACCATGCAGATTAATCAAGTGAAGGAAAGCAATGGCTTCCAGTCTTGACTTGTAGACATTAAAGCGATTTTTTTTCGAACTATCATTGAAGGGATTTTACATGATTTCAAATTATTGTTTTGGTATTTATTAAGTTGACTTGGGAGCAATTTTATGTTCAGATAAATATAAATATTATATTGTTTAAAATAGCTAGAGCATATACTAGTGGATAACACTCGTGCTATTCGTGCAGTACACGAGGTGTCATCTCGCCTCTAAACTTTGCCTTTTGTAACAACATTAGAAGTGCTATGTATATTTTTTTTTCAATGGCGCCATGTGTATGTACGGTGGTAAAATAATTGGGTTTTGATAATTTAATTTTTTTCTCCTTTAAATTATTTTTAGTATTTAATTTTATCGTTATTTCTTTTTTTTTATCTCCTTTTAAATTATTTTTTCTCTTTAATTTCATTCTTTATCATTTAATTTTTATATTAAATTTAATTCTTATTTTTTTATTGTTTTTTTCACTTTTCTAATTAAATTTTATTTTTAATTTTATCTATTAATATGAGATTTTAAATTATTTAATTTTTATTATTTTTATTTTTATTTATTATTTTATTATTTGATTTTATTATTCAATTTCATCCACGTACATTTTGTTCATTGAAAACTTTGTGCGTTATTTTTTCAGGGTTTCTTTTTTATATGGTTAATTTCAGGTCTATAACTAGAGTTATAAATTTTAAAAATTAATATAAATTAATTAATTTTAATTTTAAATTATTTTTTTAATTTTATCATTTAATATTTGATTTATTAAAAATTATTATTTTTTCTTTAATTTTCTTGTTATGTGATTTTCTCAGCCATATAGCAATGCTTGCTGGGTTAATAAAATAATTCAAGTTAACTTGAGTTTTTTCATTGTTTTTATTTAATTAATTATTTTTTTAGTTTTATTTTTAATATTGTATTATTTAATAATTTAATTTTGACATGGTCTTTTTGGTATCATAATGAAATCTTAAATTTGAATTGTTAATTCAGATATATTAATTTAAATGTCGATTTTTTTTTATTTTTTTGATGTTATTGATTTTTTTATAATGTTACTTTATTTTTATCTGTTTTATTTAAATTAGCTGAGTATATGTTATGCCAGCAAGCAGTATAGCGCGGGCCCCATCTACCAGTGCGTCTTCGCGTGTTATTGTCCTTCAAGAGAATATAACTCGAGATGCATTTATCAAGTGGGTTACCTCACAAGCTGGGGTGGAATGAAAGAGGGGCAACCATGGGTCCGGATCCGGGCCCTTACAAGATATTTTATTTTATTTATTTATTTGATAATTAAATATGAGTAGCTATAATATTTTTTAAAGAGGTAACCCTTCTTATAGTAATTATATTTGCTATTCTTTACTTTACTTTTGAATTTCTTTAACTTTGCTCTTGATTTTATGGTATCACTAATTAATTTATTTTTTTATTAAAAAACTAGTTAATTAGGTATCAATAACTCAAATTTAAAATATATTTTTATTTTTTTTGAGATGTTTGTTAAAAATTAATAATTTTTTATATAATTTTACTATTTTTGCTCTCATTTTTTCATTTCTAGTTCTAACAATTATTTTTTGAATTCTTGTCATAGTAATTTTTTAATTAATTATATATATTTTATTGATTTGTTTTGATTGTGCTTTTTTTTTAATAGAGCCACCAAAATTATCAAGTTTTTTCTATGATATATGTTTTGATTTTAAATTGAATAATGAACAAACTATAAAAAAATAATTTTTTTTAAATATTGATAACTTACAACCTAGTAAATCAATTCCAATATATAATATTGAAATCATGATTAAGTAGTCTTAATGTGTTTTAGTTTATAAAGAAATTGTATTGATTAGTGAGTAGGTTCTTATTAGAATTGAAATTATTTATTTAATTAGAGATTCAAACAATTGCTCTTAAATTTGAGAATACTTGATTAATAAATAAGATAAAATTCAATAGGTATACTTTAATTTGAAGTCGTATTAATATTTAATGTTTAAATATTTGCTAATTGTTAAAAAATATTTTCGTTCATTTGAGTTTTATTGGTTGAAAAATTATTCATGACTTTAATATAAAGATTAATAGCATTAAAATAATAGATATATTATAAAAATAAAATTAATTTTATTGTCTTGACTTAATTTGATAATCCTTCAAATATTTTATTTTATATAAAAATCATATTATATATTTATAATAAGTTACTTAAATAAAATTAAATCATGCAAGTTTTTTTTACAATTTATACACAATAAATTTTATATTATTTTTTAACATCCCTAACAAATAATCCTAACTCTGTATTGCTCACGAGACTGCAATATTTTCCAAGCAAGTTGCAGGGATTACAGATACTTGTAAAAAATCAAAGACGTAAATGGATGAGAAAAACAACACCGGTTTTCTGATATAAAGATATTGGTTTATGCACAGCAAATCAATTGTTAAGCCATCTCAAGTCTTCAAATTATCAATTATTCCTTGTTTTATAAGTCTTGTCTTTATCAAAGATCAATTTCATAAGTAAATCCAGTGTCATTAAACCCCACGAAAATTGGGTTCATTAGGACATGAATTTTTTCTTAGCTTCAGTCCATGACGACGACACGGTAGCTAGCTATTTGCTATTTGCTAATCTACAGGTCACAAGCTGTTGCTGTCTGGTTTTTACCGCAGGAGTCAGACTTCACAGCGACATGATTGGTTGCTCTTCCTTTTGACCAATCTCTGACATTAACGTAGACAAAGACACAAAAGCGCTCCTCGTAAAAAGTTTGGAGTTCATTACAAAGTTTGATCCTGGGTTAGAGATCTCCTTGGAATGCGACACAATCCCACGTGATGATTCTTAAATCAACCTAAATATAGCATGAACTTTTAATGCAAGGATCCCCGGTTTCTATCCACCGTTCCGGGGTTCGTTTCAAGGTCAGATTCTTGATTGTTGGTGCTGTCTTTGAATTTGGTTGGCCAAAAAAATCTTAGTTTCACAGGATTGCCTTGCTTTTGATCTTGGGTGTGATCATTTTTTTTTTTATCTCCATCTCCTATGATGCATTTGATTGTTTGCGGTTTGACTTGTAGGTTGTTGGGGTTCTTTTGTTTCATTTGGGGTTTTTTTGGGTCTTCTTAACGATATAGATGGTTTCTGAAATCTGGATAAATCTGTCTATCTGATCTTGCGGTTCGTTTTGCTTTCTGCATTTTACATACAAATATGCGTTCAATATCTAATCTGATCATGTTTTGATCCCTACAATTTCTGGATCCTAACTGAGCATGTTAATAGGAACTTTGACGAACTTATCACTAGTGTTACAGGTTGCTGGATCTTTGCTCATTTTTGTCCAAGCTCATGTTTGATGAATGCTATCAGTTGCTTGATCATACCTCCTGTTTTCTTAGGAGCCAAATAAACCATTTCCGTTTCTTCCTGTTAACTCTTTTGGGAAGACATTCACTAATCTGATTTGTAGCTAGTCAGTTCTTCTTGTTAATTCCTGCCTTGCAATATTTGTTTCGATCAAAAACTCATCACTCTCATCGTTGGGATGATATGACGCTGCTGAGCATTCTGCATTTAAATCTGCCATCTAGTTGACTAGAGATTTTGTTGTTTCTGTGTGTGTGTGTTTGTGTGTTTTAGCTCTTCACTTGTTGGCATGGTCTCAAAACCAGAACTCTAATGCTAAAAATATATGCAGATTTCTTCAACTAAGAAGTATCACGTACATGCAGGTGTCTATTGCATAACTGGCTTGTGAAACTCTTTGGCTGCAATTATCCCAACAAGCTCTAAAGGCTAATGCCAAAACACTAGTAGATAGAGCTCATACTTCTGATTGAACAGATATAGAAACATGGTTCAGAAACTAGAAGCTATCAAGGGAGGTGGAGGATCTACCAGGGTGGGTACCACCGGAACAATTGGTGCTCTGATAACAAAGGAGCTGGAATCAATGAAACCCTCCCCACAGGCATCAGCATCTGTTCAAACTAAGCCTAGAACTATTCCGGTTTCGGTTCCCTGTAGTGCTACTACTCCTAGAAAACTACAAGCAAGAAAATCATTAGATGAAGCAAGCAGCAGCGGCATGAATCGTAGAAGCCCTGAAACTAGTCAGAAAATGAAAAGCTTCAAAAAAAGCACCCATCATATGCCGGTGCTGGGCTCTGATAATATTATTTTGGATAGAACGCCTAGTAGGGAGAAATCTGACAAGAAAGCAACTAAAATTGTGGAAATCGTGGACATAAAATGTGGTAACCCAGATAGAGCTTGGGCTAACCCTGTAACAAGTAAACTCAAGAAGCTTCGTTTTTCAAAGCTATCTGAGAGAACTGTCTAAGCTTGCAGCTTCTTGACCTCGGATTTCAGGTTTCTATAACTGAATCCTGAAATCCTAACTGGCCGACTGCTATCAGACACTTTCACAACCGAACAAATTCTCGGTAGACGCCTGCTTCCTCCTTGCAGTTTCTTTTTCGGGGTTGTTAGTGCAGATCCAAGAGTGGTTTTGGATTGACTACCAGTAGAAGCCATGGCGGTAATAAGGGGCTGAGGCTTCTTTGAGCTTCCATGGCTTAATTCGAGCTGGCTGAAGTACTTGAGTTCTTGCATTACGAGGGACCCAACAGTGCCTCTCGTGGCTACTTGTACAGGGTTTTGCTCAACCATATCTTCATAGGCGCTTGAAGCCATGGCGCTGGACTTACGCATGTTGTGTCTGTTCAGTTGAAGGAGGCTTGCAGATGAAGAGAGCTGGTTGATGGTCTCTGTCTTGGTGGGCAAACTGCTTTGAGATAGCGCCACCTGGTGAGTGGCTTTATACTCACTCGGAGTTTTCACTCGAATTCTTCACCTCATGTTCTTTATCTAGAGCGAAGAGCACTGGATTTTATAGATTAGATGGTGATTGTCATTGTTTTCATGTGCTTGCACTTAAAACATTTAATTTGCTAACCACTGTACTTTTCTTTTTTTGCCTACTTGCTCTCTCCTTCACATGTTGCTCGCTGCATATGTTTTGGTTCTGACTTGAGGTTATGATCGGTAATGACGCAAAATTATCTGATAACAGCGGCATCATAGGTTCACCATGCCCCCATAAAATCCAACTTTGCTCCCTGGTCGGTGTCAGAATGACGACGTGAGAGGCTCCAGAGGAGAGATGACTTCTTTCCGGTACATTTTTAGGTGCAGCTTGGAAGGTCTGCACAATGTTTGATTAAAAAAATAATGTTTTTTATTCATTAATATTAAAAATATTTTTTTAAAAAACAATAAACTATTTTTTAATATTTTTAAATAAAAATACTTCAAAAAAATAAATACAGTTTAGTGCATCAACCTAAATTATTATTATTATTATAGAATTTATAAATGAAGTAGCTAATAAATGAAATATTTATTTAGAGTAGAAGCCTCCCATACAGAATGGTGGTAATTAGAGTTCTGTTAGAATTAAAGTTAAGATATGCAAATTAATCAATTATATAAAGGATAATGCTACGAAAACATTACTGGAAAAATCTTAACAAAATAATTTAATGGAAAATCAAACGATAAATAAAAATAAAATTATTTGTTAAACCCTTGTATTGGAAAATTCTAAATGCGAAGTTCTGAGAATTCTAGTTTATGGAGAAAGTATGGTAAATGTGGATTACAATAATAAAATAAATATTTTATTTTTAAAAAATTAATTTTTTATTAGAAATAATAGTCGTTATAAACTTGAGCATGGACAATTTAGTCTTTTTGTGTTTTTTCACAGCACAATTATTCAATTTCTTTTAAAAGCAAATAAATTTTAAATTTGAATATAGAAGCCTTTTCAATTACTGTATTGCTATTAAAAATTCAAGATTTCTTTAACTTACCTCCAGGGGTTTATTTATAGTTTCATCTTTTTTTTTTGTTTTTTTTTATCATGTGATCTTGTAGGCAATCTTGTATTTTAATAAATCCAACAACTTATAATTTTTTTGTTCTTTTAGTTGATTTTTTTTATATTTTTAACCTTTAATAATTGATCGATTAGAATTAGGCTTTCTATTATATTTTAATTTAAATTTTATGATATCATTATAGATTATAAATTCATTATATGTAATGAATTCTTTTAATTTCTAACATTTTTACAACATTTTTTAAGATAAAAAATAATAATTTATCCTCCGGGTAATATATTGACCAAGAATCTAGTTAATTCTTAGATTTCAAAGGTGTCGTTGTCTTATATTCCTTTAATTAGCGTATGAATGATTATTTGATCCAACAATTTTGGAGATGCCATGTGTTTTTCATCAACCACAAATGTTTTAAAAATTATTCTAGTGAACTATTTTAATTGATCTGAATATTATTTAAGGAAATTTAATGAATTTCAATTAATGATTTAAAGAAAATAATTATAATTTTTTTTTAAAATAAATATTAATTGATTTGTAATTATCATTGAATTTGGTTCTACTTTCAATCAAACTAGCTTAAAATGAGCGACTAGTAATTTGTAATACAGATACAAACATTCAAATTTAATAAATGCAGGCATAATTATAGAAAGTGTCATGAAAAGTGATCATTTTGAAAATTAAAAACTAATAAATCTAAACTAGTTGCACAAAACCCTAGAACTATTTTGATCAAGCAATTATAACCTCTTGTTCATCACGCAAAGTAAAATTAAATTTGCAGGAATGGGAACAAGACTAGTTGTACGCCTACCTATCAGTGAATTGGATGGATGATCCAAATCCATTTTGATCCCATCTTCTTTAAAATAATAGGAACAGAAAGCCTTGATGCATGAAATTATATTATATGATATCATCATTTGTTTTATGGAATCACTTTAACAAGCTTTCAATTATACTGATCTGATTTCCATAAAAAGATAAAAAAATCTCTCGTGGAATCCATGACAGAATTCAGCTCGCCTTATTCTTTTTTTCTAGTTATATTCCATGGAAATAGTGTAAGAAATATTTTCCGACAGAATCCTAGCACCAAGTAAGACAGTGTAAAAGACATCTTGCAATCTGACAATTATCTATTTGATTTGTTTTTAACATCAAAATAGAAACTGTTTGGGATTACCACCAGCGAGCAAATTAGAAAGAGAGTCATCCCTGATACTAGCGTCTTTAGTTTCCTTGAAATGAGGATCTTCTATATGTGAAGTTGGAGTTGTAGGTTTTTTGACAGAGACGAAGGCTGCTGTTGAGGGTGCAGGTCTTTTTACTGAGACAAAAGCCAGTTGCCTTGCTCCATATTGTGGTGTCAAAACTTTTGAGCTTGGAGATGAGCTTGATTTTGCAGCAAGGCTATCTTCTGGAGCGAGTTGCTTGCCAGGAGATTCTGAAATGATTGGATTATCTCCCAATTCAACATCACCTTCAACTTGATTCCCGTGCTCACTACCCACAACAGAAGGGCCTGGAAACAAGTGCTGCTTATCTTCATAGGAATCTTCTTTGGCGGTTTGATCATCATCAGCCTTCTCGAAATCAGAATCACTGTCTGCAACAGACCTTTTTGACATTAGTGAGTCAACATGGCCCAACACACCCAAACTATTTACCAGAGTTAAAATTGGCCAGGACGGTAACGAATCCTGAGACTTATATTATCGTATATGGACTTCCAGTTCATAGATTCGGTTATATGAAGATTGATTGATGCCTATGTGCAGGAGCATAATTATAAATCCATCATTCACAAACAGGGATGTTATTAAATTGTGCGGAATCTGTGGCCGAAGAGATACATCATGAAAATTGACCACAGGGTGGCCACTGGGGAGGGGGATGGGAATATGTTGGGAAGTGTAGGGCAACAGAAATGGAAAGAAACCGAAACAAGAACTTGCCCTGAATATTGTTACCTCCTAGAAAAGACTCGATAGTCCAATAACGTGGAACTGACTTTTCAATAGAACCATCTCCAAGACCTCCATCTTGAACTTTTACATCTATTTTGTGTGTTTTCTCAACCAAAACAAACTTATCTGTCTTCCACACACACTCCAGAGTGACAAACTCCTCATTTGTTGGATAGTACTCCCTGAACACCTGCATCAATTTGTGAAGAAACTAAAATTTAAGAACAGGTACACCAAGGAAAATGTTTTGTCCCAAAGAACATGCAGAGAAAATAAGAATTTGACCAACCTCAAGTCCTTCCTGTGTTATTTTTACAGATTGCTTCTCTTGGGATAGAGAGGAGACCATGTTGAATACTGAAACAACATCAAGCAATATCTGTTGAAGCAAACCACAAAGATTTTCATAAGCAGCGGCATAAACTTCATGCTCCCGTTAAACACATAGAGATGCTTTCTTTGTGCTTTAGGTTATCTGATCATTACTTTCACAATAACAATCCTAACAAGACTCAATTTGTAATGCGCTTCTGTTTCTAATGAAAGCCAGTCCATTTTCTACTGGGTATCAGTTTCCAAATATCAGAACGGCATACTATGCATATTCATCAGAATTTTCAAGAATATCCATATATGTGACATCATAGCTTTTTTATGCTGTAAAGTAACATACTTGGCTCACACCACAATATTTTGAACTTCAAGCAGTTTCTGGAAACAGATAGGCAACTTACTTGCTGAACCAAAACTCGAAGACGTGCAAGCAAAGCCAAAATTGTCAGAGAAAATCCCATAAAAAAAGAGCGTGCCAGTAGAGTAGATATATCACTGCACCATAGTCAAGGGAATGATCCAACAAAATAAAAAGAACAAACCAGGCAGCCTGCCTTTTACATAGTAGTCTCAAGAAATCAAAGACCCAACTAATAGAGATGCATTAAAGGCAGTAAAACTTGAAAGGGAAACTCGTGGTTTCTTAGAAATCTAGAAATAGAAAAACATATGTTAAAACCTGAAATTACAGAGAAAAAGCAAGGAGAACAAATAAAAGAGTGGTGAAGAGCAGGCATGGTAGAGTACAAGCTTCAAAGTAGATTCCTATTTACAAGAATGCAAACAGATAATAAAGCTCATAGGATTGCAAATGAAATTATTCTAATTACTGCATGCTTGAAATACCAAATTAATGAGACCAAGTAGATAAAGCAGAGATTAAAAAAAAAAAAAACCCCACCGATTAGGACAATAAATTTAGCTATACATTAACCAACAGGACAAAAAGGATACGTAGCTGCTTTCAGCATTGGCTCCACTATCTGCAACAAAAATTGAGAATATACATTTTAGCTCTGCACTGTATCCACGTGTAATTGTGAAAAGCCTCAATAATACTTTCTAATCTATTAGGCAGATTTTTGTTGTCTCCAAATGGTTATGATTAAAAAGTAATACCCTAGATGCAAAAGAGACGTGTTGGAGATAGATCAAAATGTCCTTGCTTTTATAGAGAGATGAAAAGAATATTAACTGCAGGATATCTGGAAGAAAGTAAGTGAGATCAGAACAAAGCAATACAAAAACCATAGTTCTGTACCTGTGACAGTAAGCGCGCAGCTCCTAGAAGTCGCTCCATAAAATTGGGTGTTCCAGAGTCACATTTTCTCCACTTCAAACTGTAACAAATGAAATAACAACAAATCCTAAAAATATTACCCACAAGGAAAAACCTAAAGATATTCATGTTGTATAACAAATAACTCCAATCCAATTCAACCACCAATGCAATGTCCAGGTTGGCAAATGATAGATATATTTGTGTTACAATACAAACCTCCCTTAGATTGAACATGAGGGAGCTACCGTCCTTGCTACTAGTTTTATATTCAACATAATTTCAGAGAGGCCTAAGGATGCTCATTGTTCCTTGTGAATGGGTAAAGATAGCAGTTAATACAACACTCGCTACTCTCCTAGTTAATATCATAACATTCATGAATTAAAGAACAACTATTATTTCAAAGGTAGCCAGAATGAGACATGTCTCGATATCATATACAAATTGTATCCGGAAGAGCATAACAAACTTAGTCATCAAAATTTTGCTTTCCCGAACAAAACACTACCTACAATAAAGAAAAGCATAACATCAATCTCCATCCTCTTTCTGTAGTGCTTTGAAATAATTTTCCTCTCTGTGTACCGTGTGATTCACATCTTGACAAAGTGTAAGCTTGCACAATTGAATCCATAAAGAACAACTGAATATTTGAAAAAGTAAAATAATGTACCTTTCTAACAGATGAACCTTTTGTCTAGGTTTCCTTCCAGTAATAACATTGAAGCAAGAACCCACTATCTCCTCCAACTTGATAGATTGCAAAAGTCTCAAATCCCTCCTCACCTAGTATCTCAAACAAAAAAATAGACACATAAACAATGTGAGATCATAATTTTTTTTTTAGAAAACTGAAAATTGCCAGAAAAATACAGCGTACTACAGAATCTAAATATAAAGATGCAAATGAAACACCACCAAACTTGACAGTGATAGCTACTAGACCCCAAAGGAGCTCCACTTCTCTTCAAATTTGATGTCCAAAAAGAGGCAAGAAACCCAAAATTTTCTTGTTCTTCTATCCATCGCTAGCCTCATAAATGTAAGAAAATTCAAATAGAGACTCAAAATTCAAAGACCCCTTGTAAGTTCAACCGAAACAAGCTTGTTTCTTTCCGAGTAAAAGCAATACAGAACAAAAAAGTACAAAGCTTTCTCCTTTCATACAGAACAAAAAAGAATAAAGCTTTCTCCTTTCTTTCTCAGTTTTCTCAGAAACCAAACAAAACCCAGAAACCTAATCAACAAAAGAACACTTAAACCTCAACAAGTCTAGCAATTACTTACCTTCAGTAGATACTGAAAATAAGAGCATCTTCTATGCTGGTTCTTATTTTTGTACACCATTCTCTCCAAAACCCTACATTCTGCTTGAAGCTGCACCAGAAACGAGTTCAATCTCTCCTCCAGGGTTTCAATTTCAGATCCCATATTTAGAATTTTCTATTTCGTCATAAATTTATCCATAAATTGCTATTTCAGAGTTTCTGTTAATTACGTGGGTTTTAGGGTTCCAGGGTTTTACAAGGTGGGCACATACGAGGTGCAGTTATTTTCTTATTTTAGTACCGCGTTGACAGTATTGTGTTTTGGAAATGCATTTGAAAAATTGAAAAGTTTTTTATTTTTTAATTTTAATTTAATATATATTTTATGTTTTTATACCATTTTTATAAGTTAATATAAAATAATTTCTTAAAATAAAAAATATTATTTTAATATTTTTTGGAATATTATGTGGTTCAACCATTTTTTTTTATAAATTTTAATTTATTTACCTATTATTTTGAAAACAATAGGTTAATATTAAGAAATAAAAAAAATAATATTTTAATATATTTAAAAATAATAAAAAAAATATCATGAAAACTAATGTCACACATCACCTTAGTTCTGTTTGGTAACAAGGATTGGACACGTGGTAAAATAATCTCGGAAAAGCTTAATTGGGCTCTTAATTAGCTGATTCATGACCCAGACCAGAGCCCATTTAACATCCGCTTTGTAATTTGCAATTTTGCATCGTAAAATTTGGACATTTTGAGCATAGCTGTCTTAACTGATCTGATCTACGTGGAGGAAAATGCCTTAGGTTGTCAAGTCAATTCATGATTATTAACTTAATTATTTTTATTAAAATGATACTATTTTATTTTATTAAAAAAATTGAGTTTATCTACCTAAATTAATTAAATTATGAATCAACCAAATCAAGTCGACCAAATTTGACTGAATTTTATATTTTTTTAATTCAGCTTAAAACTTTAATTTTATATCATAATGTAACAAATTAATGCAATTAAAATTGATGTAACAAGCTAATTTTAAAACTCAGTAATTTCTTATATTAACCTAATAAATTGATGTAACAAACTATGGGTTTTAGTATTAATGCAATTAATTTTCCTGAATTAAAAATAAAAAATATTTTAATATATTTTCAGACTAAAATTAATTTAAAAAAATATTACACCCAAACCACAATATTAAACACACATTAAAACATAATATTGTGAAGCATTTAATTAGTTAATCCATATACTGTCAATTAAAATACCTCCTTCATCATGATGTACACGGAAACATTCTATATATTACCCTAGCCTATGCACCTTGACTATTAGTTTTCAAGCATCCAAGCCCTCTCAAGTCGTGAGAGAAGATAATTATCGTCTTTTAATTCTGGAAAGAGAATCCAAGTTAACAAAATGATTGAAAACAAGCACAGTCCTTACAAGTTAAGAGAATGACTTCTGTCCTAAGCCTCCATGACATAATATATATACATATATAAAATATAATATGCTTGTTGGGTAGTGTTAGATCCTCTTAATCATCATGAGTGGGGATTAGGTTTACGACTAAATTAAGAGATATTTTGGATGATAAACACTAATTGTTCTTTCTTGCCATTAATTTCTTCTCGACATGATTGGTAATTAGGTCATTGTCAAGCTCTAACAAACCTTGAAAGCTATGGAGAAAGCTTTGCTTTCTCTTCTTGACTGACCACCGGCCTCTCAACCTTTGGATTTTTTTCTTCTTCAACACGATCTTAGGATATGATCCACGAGTGTTAGGGAAAGGACATTGTAGCTAGCATTAACTTTTCTAGCGAGGTTGCTACAATTATCAATGTCCTCTAGCTACCACCAAAATTCATTGTATTTGGCTCGAGTTTTGAAGAAATGAAGAGAATCTAACATTACATATAGGATTTTGTTCACAAATTACATGAATTTGGTTCCCACTTGGCAATGGCTAACTTGCTCTCGAGAAAAGCCAAAAGCAAGGTTGATTTTGAGATGTGGAACGCCCTTTTCCTACTAACCCTAATTCCCATGAAAGTTTGGCAACAAAAACCCAAAAACGTGGGTTCAACACATGAAAGTTTGGCAGCAGCAACCCAAAAACGTACTCAATCAACAGGGAATCAAGAAACCATACACCAATCATATATACTTGGTGTGATGTGATTCATAAATTTGTTGAAAAAAACACCTAGTTAACCATCCATGCACGAGAGCCTTGACATTGCTACACCCATGATATAGCTTGATAAGAACACAATACATTCTTTAATAATTGAAGTTCGGTGTTGCGTTTTCATATCCTAACCAACACCACCAATGGCCTATATATATATATATATAGAGAGAGAGAGAGAGAGAGAGAGAGCTAATAAATAGTATATGATCATAAGTAGTTTGGTGGTTCTAGTCAAGGGGGACCTCTAGCTAGGAGGTGTACTCAACCACTAAGATCACAATATTTAAACTCATGGGCTACAACGCACACAGTTGAATTAATTAATTATTAACACAATGTGTATATGTGCAAAGATAATCATTAATGTAATATGCTCATAAAGATATTTTAGGGTTTTATATATCTCTCTCACCGTCCATGCAAAAACAATATAATCGAATTGCCAAATCCATGTTTTCAAGATATGCTAATATCTATTTACCATAAATGTTAAGCGTACAAAATACAATTTTATTGTGTAATTCTGAATTAAAAAAACGATTTTTGGGGTTGTATTTTGCTAGTGTTTCTGAATAAAAAGAAAACAAATACAAAAAAGATATTTTCATGATAATTTTAAAATAACTTTTTATAAATGTATTTCCTAGAACTTTATTTGGAGATAATAACCTTTGTCCGAACCCACTAATCATTTTCTAATAATATATATGATGCAAACACAACAATTAATATAAACATGAAGATTATTGTAGAATGAGACTAGGCAGTGCTCGGCTACATAGCTAGAAAGTGTTTTTTTATATATAATTATTTTTTATTTTAAATTAACATATTTTTAAATCATTTTTATATATTAATATAAAAATAATTTTAAAGAAATTTAAAATAATTATTTTAATATATTTCAAAATAAAAAAACATTTTATAAGCCAATCACTACCAAACTTTTAAAAATACCCTATAATAACCATGCCGTTGATTTGAGTGCTCAAGGTTGTGGTTTCGAAATCAAAATGGGACTCCATTGAAATTGTCGAAGGCGTAAGAGAGATGGATAACTCTTTTGGGGGGTTGCCTTTGTTCTTATCAAGAAGGATGAGGAAAGTGGATTTTATATTCACTGGGATCGTGTGGGGGGTATCCTTGAAAATCAATCAAACCATGGGGAAACCTTCTTTGGATGCGGTTGATCAAGATGAAGGTTCAGCCATTGACGGCCACTACCACCAACCTCTCTAGGGTTCCGTGTAAAATATTTTAGGCGTCAAAAAATATTCTTAATGTAAAATGTTTTTCAATCCTAATCTAATGATAATAATAATAAAATAATCATTATCTGAAAGATAATGATAATTAAAAAAAAAAAGAGGAGGAGAATAGTGATATGTTTACGAAAGTAACTAGGTAGCTGTGATGGTGATTGATATAATTAGATGATATTAAAAATAAGTTATTATTTGTAAAATATTTTATGAAGCTTGATGAATTAAAAATATTTTTTAGTAAATAAATTAAGTTTGAAAATTACTGTAAAATATTTTATATTGATTAATTTTTCTGTAAAATATTTTATTGGAAACAAATATAAAAAAATATTGTATGAAAAATATGTTTTAGAAAATAAATATAGAAAAATCTAAAAAATATTTTTATGTGAAATACTTTACTCTAAACAAATGAACCGGAGGAGAAGTATTTGTTTTTGTCTTTTGTTATCCTTGTGGCTTTGGTGAGAGAGAGAGGGGGTTTTTTTTGGGTGAAACATTGAGCATGATTGTAAGAGCAGCATTTGCCCTATATTCCGAAAGGCTTGAAGCCCCATGATCTACATCCAACGATCAAAGGGCAACGTATTATTTATTTTTTAAAACTAAATAAAAGATAAAAAATAATATTTCTTAAAAAAACCTCCTACATCATTTTTGTTCATTAGTTCATCATTGTCTTAGAAATATCTCATGAATAAAGAGTCTTGTCTCACAAATTAAAACCATATATTCAAATATTATTTCAATCAATTAACTTATTTAAAATAATAATTTTTATATAATTTTTTAAAAAATTAAAAATTAATTTCATTATATCTTAATCGAGTTTTTTTGAATAAATCAATATCCAAAATAGCTCAGAAAAAAACCTAACCCTGGTTGGTTTTTAATTTGATAATTAAATTAAATTTAATAATTACTGTTAATTACCTTTAAAAAAAATTCCATGAAAGAAAATTGAACTTAGAAGTTCCCCAAAAATTGTCTCACACCATTCCTAAATGTATGAGTATTACACCCCATGATACCTCCTCAATTATTATAACTCGGAAGCATCGCATCCTTCAATCTATATTTCTTAGGCACCGGAAGGTGCCTGTGCCCTGTCTATACTGACAAAAGTTTTATATGCCTCCAAACTTTATTTTATCCCTCCACCCATATTCCACAGGTTCCCCAAAATACCCTTTTCCCTGAATGACCAAAACACCCTTCTTGCCCCAGAGCCAAAGACAGCAGTATTGACCCTGGTGCTCACAGCTCCCCCTTCCACCACGTAAAACCCAAGAGGCCGGCATTTTGGACTGTTTTGGCATCCACAAAATACCGGTCAACTGTCTCTCCCATGCTACAAAGACACCCTCTTCAACTCTGGTCAGTTAAAAAGGAAAAGAAATGCCATACAACATTAACAACAGCAAGTACTATGAAAAAGCCTGAAGCAAAGTTCCATTTTTATGGCCGAGGTCGTTCATGAAAAGATGACACAGCTTTGTCGAGAGGTTGTTCATGTAAACAACATCAAGTGGAACATTCTTGAACGAGTATCAGTGTTTAAGCAGTTTTTTCAATTCATTTGGGACAGGATTCTTGCTTGCTCTATAGGCAAGCCTGTGAGGTACCGGAGGTTAGCTCGCCGGCCGTATTCTCCACCACCGGAGGCCATGGAAGCCGGTGTGGAGTCGTTAGAGACTGCAAGTTGTAGTGGGTTCAACGCGGATTCGGATTTAGTCCGTTTGAAGATTAGTTTGTTGGGTGATTGCCAAATTGGTAAAACAAGCTTTATGGTAAGCTTATATGACCTTTTCTTTTCCTTCCTTTTCCTTTTTGAGTCATGGATAGCTATTTAGCTTGACTAGTAATGCTTTTGCGTTGATTATTTCTTTCTTCTCTCTCTCTCTTTTTTTTCATTTTGTTTTTTAAATATGAAGATCAAGTATGTGGGAGATGAGCAGAAGAAGAAATGCTTGGGGATGACTGGATTGAATTTGATGGACAAAACCTTATTTGTTCAAGGAGCAAGGATTTCATTTAGTATATGGGATGTAAAAGGTATTTTATAATCATCTAAACAGTTTTTTTAAGGTGATTTTAATTAGGCTTAAGAAATGGGTTTTTGTTAATTAATTAATTTTTTATTTCTTTGTTACATGTATGTAGGTGATAGCAGGTCAATTGATCATGTTCCAATCGCATGCAAAGATGCAGTGGCAATATTGTTCATGTTTGATCTCACCAGTCGCTGTACTCTTAACAGGTTAGCAACATATCACGTTCCTTTAATGCGAAAAAATAAAAATTAGGCATTGTCAGACTTTGTTAAGCATATAATTAATTAATTTGTCATGGCTTAATTTGCAGTGTGGTTGAATGGTATGGTCAGGCAAGAAAATGGAATCAGGTACCAATTGAACAGTTCCTCTTCCAGTAACTAGCTCCTTTCTATACTAGCAATTGATTCTTTTAATCTTTTTGAAATAATGGTCATTAAGAGCCTCATTATAAGCGATAATTCAAATTTATAGGATTAAGTTGAGCAATACTATTTTGACCTTAATTAATCTTAATCAGTTAATCATCATCTATACTGATGTTAATTCAGTTTGTAATTAGCCCGGAAAAGGATCGTTGATGTCAATTGAACTCCTGAACCATAAAGCTGCAGCTTGTTCAAAGAATGACCTGTAACAGTGTATGATTTTACCAAAACCGATTAAAGAGTGGAGCCCCAAGATTAATGATGGTTTCTTTGTACATGAGCTTCATAACATCTTGTGTTTGCTTTATTGGTTTGATTTAATGGGGTCTGCATCGCTGAATCACACAGTTTGACACTTTTTCTTAATAGAGAGTGGAGCCCTAGATTTAATAATAGACCAAACTGTTTTAATGTGCATGGTCTTATATCTCAAAGCTTCTTTTTGTGTTTTCTGTTTGCAGACAGCAATTCCTATACTAATAGGGACCAAATTTGATGATTTTGTCCAACTTCCACCGAATTTGCAGTGGACAATAGTGACCCAGGTAATTAACTGGCAATCTTAAACCATTTTATTGATCTGTTCAAATTAATGAAGCTCATGTGGATCATACCAGAAAATTTTGGCATTTTTCATGCTTCCATGCACCATCTCAATCAAATTCTGGGAGTAATTCTTTCATTTTTGAAGCTTGAAGCTTATTTTAAGATAAATGTGCTCCTCCAAGACGGAGGAGTACTAAATGGACTAGTAATGCTACCCAAAACTGTAAAATTCATGTATCATTTCTGCAGCATAAGCTTGTTCATGCATTTCAGTTCTTCCCTCATGATTTAGGACATAATTTTCATGAATGTGGCATCCCATTGATGAGATTGTGAATTCGAGGAATGATGATGTGGGGATGACTGAAAAGAAACTTGAGTCCTAGTTTGTCAAATTATGGGAAAAAAAAGGAGAAGAAATTCTGGAGGAATTGACATCTCCTTGTCTTTCCGTGTTGAAAAATAAGCACAAGGGGCCTCATGTTTCATTGAAGTTGAATTTTAATTAAGACTGGAAAGAACTTTGTTTAAAGAGTATTTACATCTGCATTATGCTTGTCAAATTTAACACAGTGTGTGCTGAACTACAGGCAAGAGCATATGCGAAGGCAATGAAGGCAACCCTTTTCTTTTCAAGTGCTAAACATAACATAAATGTGAACAAGATCTTCAAATTTATCATGGCTAAACTCTTTAACTTGCCATGGACTGTAGAGAGAAACTTGACAATTGGAGAGCCCATTATTGACTTCTAAAGGTGTCCCTTCGGCACTGATCCTCCTGTACATAGCCGAAAGAGGGAAGAAGACTGAAACAGGATATAATAATTCAAGCCCAGAAGATTGATTCTAGAGACTTCTTTTTATTGTATGGTTCTCCTTGTTTTTTCTTTCTTTCTTTCTTTTTTTTCCTAACTTCACACTGGATTGGAGATCGCAGATGTTACCAAGTGCATGGTAACTTAGTGTGTTTTTGTCTGTGTAGCCAACCACGTTTTAACCGATGTATATGATGCTTTTTGAGCTGTCAACTGCAGTTTGAAACGCGGTTGGCCACGTAGAAAAACAGCCCTTAGAGTCGAGGGGCTATTGCAGTGGGTTTTCTTGATGCAAAAGATTGACAAGAAGTGAAATATCTTCTTCTCTGTCCAATAGTCAAAATGATGTTTTTTCCTCATATGTTCTTCCTTAATGTTAGAGAAGGAACCAATGCTGCTCAAATTAACATAATTCTTCTTCAAGAAATCTGCCATACCGCTTCATGTCATTTTACAATTTTTGAACATTTATTCCAATTCTGCTTCAAAACACCATTCATTTTCAGCCCTCCCCCTTACCTAGCCTATGGCCTCCAAGAAATTCATGCTTTCTGGAACCAACTATTATCTTACTAGATTTCTGTTCATGGTAATGAGGGTGAGATGACGTGTGAACGAGCCTTAGTCATCACTGGATCACTAAAAAAGTATTCACTGATTTATCAATAGCAACATCCCTTCTGCAAGCAAATCGTTGCAATATTCTGTCTGCCATTTGCTGAAGCAGTGAGGTAAGACCATATTGATGCACAGAAAAATGGCTTCTCAGTTCTCGCATACAATATGCACAAATTCAAGACAGAAACTCACACGATGATTACATTATACCAAGATCAGAACCAACAATCATCTGAGGACAGTTCTCCGCAATCTATCAAGCTATCAGCAAGCTCAGTTTTCTTAACATTCTTTCCCTTTTCTTTTCAATAAACTGACTTGAAAGGTAATTGAACCTCAATGTCTAACAAATACTGATGGCCCTAAAGGATGGCAGTAATGAGTTTCTTCAAGCAAAAGAAGAAAAAACTAGAAATACAAAGATAATATTCTCTTTCTTCTCTATTTCAAACTAATGTTTGCATTTCTCTGCCAAATAAGTATATATGTTCTCTCCCCCTCGGGACCAGTTTGGGTGGATCATAATTTATTAAGAGCATTTTGAAGCCCATATTCATATTCTTACACATCAAGTAAAAATTTCACCATGACAATTAAATAAGACCTCCATCACTAGGATGAAGCCCTAGCCTCCTCCTAACAAGGTCAACAAAGCCTTCCATTTGTTAACAGAAACAAGCCCATAATATTTCCACAGTGCAATTTCTGAAGTCCTCCTTAGACTCTTGAGGCTATATGTTCGAAGTTTTCAGAACAAATTTTCTATGCATACAAATAATTCATGTTCAAAAACCTTCTCTCAGTAATTTAAAGAATCCGTCAAATGCAAATAAACCATCACTAAAAAGTAACCATCAACACATAGTTGTTCAATAAAAAGCAATATTCCATGAAAAGTACAGATGAAAGCAAGGTCCCTTCATCTTCAGAACAAAGTTCAGGGAATCATCACAAAGTTGCTAAATTTATTTCCATGTAGTTTCCAAAATGCAACAATGTTGGAAAGACTAGTTTATAAGACTGCTATACTTAAATTCCTCGATACCATGTTGAATTGCAAAACTTGCTGTGCTCTTTCCATATAGAACTCCCTAGTTTCGCCGTTACTGCCAGCTTCATTGGAGACATAAAGATTGAGTTCCTCCATTACATGGCCGAAGCGGAGCAAGTATTTCAGCACATTTAGTTCATTCATCATGCCTTTAAATCCCTTCATGTTCACCGCCTTAAGAGTAGTGGTGACACACTCTTCAACTAGCAAGTCCATAGACCAAAATTCTTGAGGGTTAAATGGATAGGGAGCTCCGTATTCCTGACACAAAGAGAAATGTAGTTTGGACAAAATGCTAATAGTTGGAGTTCAAGCTACTCGGTAAAACATTACCGCGCAGCAGAGACATTTTAACCAGATTTACGCAATAGCACTTACAGGGAAAATATTTGCAGGACCAATGTCAATGGTAAGAATCTCTAGATGAGGACAGCTCCTTAGCATGAACCTGATACCACAAAATTCATTAATGTGCAGTGCTGTTTTGAGGATCAGATAGCGGACATCAATTGGAGCTTGCAAACCCAATGGTTCGTTTCCACTGGGAGCAATCTGTCAGTGACCATCAACATAAAATAAAACGATGTTAATCCCAGATTTATACACTCGACACCAGAAGTTAAAGAGGCCTACAAGCCAATTAAAATGCTATATTATTTACTGTAATTCGAGAGGCCATGGTGAATTGACTTGAAGGGTGAGACACATAGTGGCAAAAAACTTTTGGCAACAGTATATGTTGCCTTTGGATCTGTACAGCCCAGGATTTGGCGACAAATGGGATCACCTGATAAAAATATTAGGTGGCAATTTGCAGTAGTTTTTGGCAACTTCATTGTCAATCACTGAAATTAAGATTTAGTGAGAGCATGAATAAAAATGTGTGAGAATAAGCTTTAATCTAATCTAAAGGACAATTTTAGCACAAAATCATATTAAATTTCCTCCACTTCTCCTTCTATATAAATTGGTGAAGTAGGTCGAAATTTATCCTCAAAAACTTTCCTTCATGGAAAATTAGGGTTTAATTTAATGCCTTTGATTGAAGTACTTAACAAGAAAGTGCTGATTTGACCAAGTCTTTTTACTATCATCAACAACAAATGGATGGAGAAATCACATTATCTAATGTTAATTACGTTTGAAGAAAATTTGATAAAATCAAAAGGCTTGGAACTTAACTGATGATGGAGTAAAATGTTAGTGGTTAAAACCAAGGATTCCCTAAGATTAAATGAGAAAAATTGCAAGAACGAGAGAGAATAAACATTTGGCGATTTCTGATACGTGGAATGGTTGCCTTTGAAAACTACAAGAAACCGAGTTTTGGAGAGAGAACAAATTGCTACCAACAGCTTTTGGCGACAATGTACGTTGCCTATAAGTACCTAAAACCACTGATTGGCAGCATCAGGTGACATATCGCGACGATGCCCAGAATTGGATACGGCAATGTGCATCCCTAAATTAAGAATTTCGTCACATGTAAATGAAGCAGCTTAACATATGGCATGAGGTTATATCAGATCTACAAGTTCATTAAGACATGAGGTAAATCAATTTAAAGACTAAGAATATATGAAACTGACAAAATCTGTCTCAGCATGAGGCAACATAAAAGCAAAGGAAATCAAACAAGCTTTTGTACCTGTAAGAAGACGCTGCAAACTGTCAAAACTTGAGCAGCAAAAAGATCTTCTAAGAGATCACAAAGGAATAAACCAATTTCATCAAATGCAGTCTCCGTCCCAAAATCAAGTTCAGCCTTTACCAAATCGCTTTGATTCTCCAAAATAAATTCACCCACGTTTCCTGAGAACTTAAAGAATTGAAGTTTTGGTCCCTCAATTAATACGAAATCATCGGCAATATCACACTCCTCAATGACCAAGCTTTGTAGCCTCAAACCTGGCTTAGATATCTCAAAGCTCACCATGTCCCAACACTTCTTTATACTCAAACTCTCTAACAATGGACAACTCTCCAATATAGCCAAAATAGATTCCATGTTTATTTTAATCCACCCTAGAGAAAGAGTCTTTAGCGCACAGAAATTAGTGAAGTTGGATACATCAAAACTGCACGAAAACAACTTCAAGGACTTGAGATCCTGGCCATGTTCATAAACAGGCAAAGGCAATTCAAATGCTGCTTGATGATTCTCAAGTGCATGTTCTCTCCATGTCGGGTCAGAGAAATCTAGTCCTAATTCTCTCACGTTACGTGACGACGCGAACATGACAATATTTTGCATATCAGCAAGAAAATCCCCTGGCTTTGAACATGTGAGTCCAAGTGTTTTAATATCCTGTTGTGAATAGTTTGCAATAAACTGCCTCGCAAAGTTGATGAATACTTCTCTCTGAACTTTTTGATTCTCTTCAGGCTCATCAGATTTAACAAAGAAGTTCTCGTTAAACTGTATATGCATCGCATCACGCCAGATGTTAAGCCATTGTTTAGACAAAACAGATGTCCTACCAGCCTCTTTGAACGACAGAAAACCTGCAATGATTATGAGTAGAGAGCTTGGCAGATTTGAGATTCTGTCTATGTTTCTGTCCATGGTTATGAAGGGTTTTGTCTGTGAATTTGAAGAGGCAGTTGCAGTGGTTTTTTATAATGAAGAAATGCAGCTATTTTGCAGGCTGTTGGATTCCTGAGAAAGGTTGTGTCTGTCTGTTCAGAAAACAAAAACAGACAGGGAAAACCACCCTTTAACTGGAAAATTAAGCAAGGATAATGAGATTAAAGAAAAGGGTTGGCGAAATGGGAGAACATACAACCAAGAACTAAGTTTTTGTGTTGCATCAAGAAGAAAAGGAAAAGATCTAATAACTTCTATGGACCTAGTTCTCAAAAAACAAAATACTAATTTACCTACATATTCTAGTGATTCAATCTCTCATAAAAGGTAACTTCCAAAAATAACTAAAAATGCTCAATATATTACCAAATAAAGAAAGAAAGAAAAGAAGGATATCATCGGCGCCTCATCGGCATTTCTTGGCGCCTCATCGGCACCTCTTGCATGCTGAGTTGGATGGTAGGAACTAGTGAAGAAAGTAAGAAATAGGTGTAGAACACCTATGTAGGAGAATTTAAGAGTTACACTTGGTTATACACCACAATTCTCATCACCTTGCTGTAATCTTTTCTAATGACTGCAAGAAATTGAAGACGAGAAACTAATTTTAGCCTCATTGGCATGGTAATGCTGGCTGCATTCCAAGTTTTGGAGTAGAATTAGAGAACATTATTTCAATTGATATAATTTTTTTTAGTTCTGCATCAAATTCTATACCGAAACACAGAGCATTAAAAAAAAACTATGACTATTGAATATGGAGGTTCATAACGGCAAATGAATAATGTGCCTGACACTCCATGACTTCCTAGCCTTGGTCCGTTTTCTCGTATACATTCAAGGTAGCCATAGGGCTAATAGCTATCCATCACGACGCCCACGCAAGAGTGGCAACATACGTCCCCAACCTTCCATATATTTTGCTCATTGACTCTCAGTTATTGTGATAGAATGAAGCGTTAGATGTAAATCAACACTTTCTATTTTGAAAGTAAGAAATTCTCTAAAATATCCCAGAGACAGATTTATTTAATATCTCTGTCAATCAAACAGGTTTTTATCTCAACTTTTTTTTTCCTTATATTTTAGAACACGAACCAACGCACAACTCACACAACTTTCAAATACAATCATCACTGGTATTTTTGAAAAATAAATAAACCACGAGAGCGAATAACCATTCAATCAGATTAATTAGCCATACAAGGATCGAATACAACGGCCAGCTATGCAACACACATGACTGGAATGGCCACAGACCTCGATCAGCATAAAAACAACCATAAAAAGACCAGTTCAAACCAATTGAGTTCTCGTATTTGATAATCCCTGGATGGGGAGAAATAAGCGCTCTTTAAGAGGTTTCCTACTCAGAATAAACGTTGCATTGATAAACAAAATGTTGTTGATTCTCTGGCATGCGGATGTCAGAAAATCATACTGGAGAAGCCACTTAATGAACATCTCTATGCAGAGTTCTCGTGCAATTGTACATATTCACGGCTGAAAAAAAAAGGACACGTAAATTATTTACAATGAGCAGGACAAGACCAGCATGGAAAAATCATTCAGGATTCTTCAATTATTCATGTCAATGTGAAGCATTTTCTGCAGTGGTCAAGAATAGAACAGACAAAACAAAATGTCAACTTTACCATTGGAATTAGTTTCTAGAGTGAAACTTATTCCCCTGGCAAATACACGCCACATACTATCTAGAAAAAAACAAAAACCATCCATGTCAAAGGTACAAGCATGTGCATGAAAATGGTACTAAGTGTCCAAACAATTCTCAATAATGAGATAGTGTTTCTAGCATCAAAATGCAACTTGGTAAGCATAGCATGCATTCGCTTCCCACTTTGTTTTCTGCAGCAGGAAACAAACAAAGTTTGATGTGTATAAATGGTTCAAAACAGAAGCTTGCCTACATACATGACATTCAGATAATTCAAAGTTTGCCTTCAAACAAACAGAGTTTTGGTTTACATAAATGGTTCAAAACAGAAGTTTCTGAGGTTTGCTTACAGTGATACGAGGAAATGAAAGTGTGATCCTTTATGCTCAGCATGCAAGGACAAAAGGAAAATAGGAGAAAAATGGCCAGGATTAATTGGAATAAGAGACCTGCATGCCCAGACAAAGGTTTCAATAGAGTATAGACTCCATTGAAGCTATTTAAACTATAAGCCTCAAGGGATGAAAAAATCACATCCTCAACTTTAGAATCAGGGAAAATGGTATGCAACTTAATTTCCCAAGAGCTTTTGCAGTACACAAAAAGACTGACCCAAATGCCCAAAGAGATGAACATGATAAAATCACAGCCAAAACATACATTATTCGAATACCAAATAAAAGGAGACTACTTTAGCCAGTATAATAACAGTGAAGAGGCAAAGAAACTTGAGTCACGATTCACACAATAACAAATAGAAGTTGCATTTTGATTGGTGGCCTACCAGCTATTACCAAATTTGATTGTATCCTTTTCAAATAGTTCATAATAGTGCTGAGCTTCAATGGGATTATCCAGGAATGCAGAAGAAATTTTACATTCAATTATAGCAATAAATACAAGAAAAGCTCAATTTATGGTAACTGGATATTATGAGATATTGTTCACATTAATGAGTTTTATTGATGCTTCCAAGATCCATTATGTAAGGCCTGTCAATGAATGTGGAGAAGACAAAGTTAGACATGGAGATATGGTAAATTCTCATCAATCTATGACAAGGGCCATGACACTGCCGATTCTTAACTTGATATTTTAACATATACCATCAGGCTGCTCCTTTTCTACTTGCCAAACAAACCAGAAACAAGAAATCACAAAAATGCCCTGAAACAACAAAGAAGAAAGATTAAACTGGTAATTTTAGATCTAATGGATTGAATAACAGCATGCTTCTTGCTAGGAGATGGATGGTCTGTAGGAATATCTATGACCATCCTTTCTCTCCCAAAAAGGTAACAGCTTTGACGGTGTATATAAAGGGGTTCTGTTTACCAATATGCTTGAGAAACATAAACATCACCCAGAGGGTAAGCTAACAACTTTCTTCTGCAATCAGAGATTCCATTCTTAACAAGGGCTAGCCATAAAAGAAATAAATACAAAGTTAGTGTCAACACTACCAAGTACAGAAAGGATCCCGTCAGAATGAAAAGAAATTGATTGACTACAGACCCCTTTCTGCTGAGGACTAAAGGTTGTCTACTCAATAAACAGAGTTGTTTTTGAAAATTGAAAAACTAGGCGGGGCAGAACTAAAACTTTGAATGAGGGAGTGGGTGGGGGCATTATGAAAAAAAAATTTGGGTAAACTTGAAAATCATATGAAAAAAACCGTACAGATAATACATAATTGTTTGGGGATGTTAAACTTGTACTCTCATGAAATAAACCTTGAATTAAAGAATTTATGAATTTTACATTTCTCACAGAAACATGCATCTCAGATGAAGAAGAATCCCCAGAAATTACCATTCAGAGCCTCACCACCCTTAAAAACATAAAGTCTCCATCTTATATCAGGTTTCTTAGCATATGGGGGCTTGGTGAACAGCAGTGTAATGCCTAGCAAATGGGAAAAATTTTTGGCATATGTGAAAATGAAAAAGAAAACTATGCAAAACATGTGTTAGTAAACTTTTCAAATCATGCACGAACCAAAGTAAGCAAGAAACAAAAAAAACAAAAAACATGTTTTGGTGCAATTTGTAATACTGCTTATAGAGATCAAATACACCATCAATCAAGAAGCCTTAAGTGCTCATGGCTAATTCTACCTCTTATAAGAATGTAATTTGAAAATGGATCACCTGCATGTTGCTTAAGTTTCGCCTCACAAATGCAGTGAAACTTCCCTAACTATTTTTCAAATGACAAAATAACTGAGTCAAGCTGCATCAATTCAACTAAAATGACCAGAAAAGATGCATTTATTTCAAAATGTTAATAAAGCAGTTGCATGACAAAAGGGTCTGCACCTAGATTAACTAGCCAAAGATGTCAAAAAACTTATAACTTGCCACCATAATTGTATAAAAGAGGTGACAGAGAGAGGGGTTCAACAGAACTATCAAGTAGTGAAAGAAAATATTATTTGCTTCAGAGAAACTAAAAGGAATGCACATTTCACCCACCTCTGACTCTATTGATTTCAGAAGCGAGTTTTCCAGATAACTCAAAAAGAAGATTGTTTCTGCAAGTTGTGATGAAAATCATCGTGATAGTGAGTAATTTATCCCTAATCAAACAAAACCAAGCTTCAAACCCTTATAAACAACAAGCCCCTGATCAAAAAGCTAAAGAATATATCGAAACCCAATATACAAATCACATTTAGTTTCCAATTTATCAAATTGGCAATAGCTCAGAATGAAACACCACTAATTAGCCTTCATTTATCAGCAACATTGTAAAGGAAATAATTTTTAACCACAAACAACACAATAATAAGATAATTTAATAAAAAATAATGTTAAGACCAAAGTGTTTTTAGGAGTGGATATCAACAGACACCTCATTGCGGTCTCTTTCTCACTGAGGCGGTGGTGAGCGAGACCTATGCTTCCTCCTGTTCCGACGGTTTGATCCCAATGGAAAAGCAGACCACCCCCCATGTCTTCCTCTAGAAGAAGACTCTCCTTCAACCTCTCACCTTCTCTCCTTCCCAGCTTCCCCCTCTCCTCTCTCTCTGTGATTCCTTTCATATTCTTCTCTCACCCTTCTCGCTTCCCTTTTTCACATAATTCCTCTCGATCTCTCTATCCCTCGTTTTTTCACCCTCTTTCTCTGCATGGGCTCTCCTTAATATTTTCATTCTTGACGAAGGAGACCTCGTTCGAGTTGAATTTCTCTCTTTCTCTACTAGGGACCTGTCTTTTTGCGAGCTCCTGTCTCTCGCCGGTGCAGGAAGAGAACGAGATGAGACATCTCCCGTTTCCTTCTTCGGAGATTTATTATTTCCGCTGTTTCTCTCACTCACTAAAGAAGCGTCTCTATCTCATCTCAATGAGAGCTTCTGTGTCGATGCCTGATTTTTCAATTTCAGTGGACTGAAGCACCAAGACACCGGATGCAATTGAAGTTTTTTTTATTTTTTTTATTTCCTATATTAAAAATAAAAATAAATTATTTTAAAATAAAAAATATTTTAGAAAATAATATTTACTATATTTTCTAACACATTCTAAAAATATCTTTATTTTTACATTTTAAAAATATTTTTTTATATTTTAAATTATTTTAATATGTTTATATCAAAAATAAATTTTAAAAATAAATAAAAATATTATTTTTATATATTTTTATATAAAAATACACTTTAAAAATAACAATTACTGTAATTGTAACGAACTGTCATTGATTTTAATTTCATATATTATAATATTAAATCATACAATTTAATTTAATTATAATATTTAGAATATGAATAAAGTTAAATTATTTATGCAATCTTCATCATTTTACATTTAATTCAAAAATTATTTATTTTTATTATATAAAAATAAAATCTATAAATTTTTCTATGATAAATTATAATGCATAATATAATAAAAAAAAAGACAAGATTAATATGTATAATGTAAAAAATATTATGAACAAATGATTATATCATATTATGTGTTTTTAATAATAAAGATATTCTCGTACCAATTTTCAATGCACTATGGAACATTAACAACTTAAAATTTACGTGCAATTATTTTCTTTTTAATTGTCATGTAATTTAGCTTAGATGTTTTTTTTTT
>SRLM01000153.1:2919632-3022290 GCA_015708895.1 Populus ilicifolia | reverse complement strand
TTATAAATATTATTATTTTTATAATAATTAATATTATTAATAAAATAATTACTAAATTAGAAAAAAAATATTCTTGATATTGAAAAATACTAATAAATTTGATTTGAAAAATAAAATTAAAAATTACTATTATTATCATCACTGCTATTATGATTATTATCATTAATAATAAATTTTAAAAAAATATTATTATTATTATTATTATTAAAGAAAAAATACATGGAGACATGTAGCATTTGGGTTGCTGTCTAGGGCAAGGCGTGTCCATGCTCACGCTCCACTTGAACATACTTGATACTTGATACTTGGATCATGCCGCTGAATTAAAGGGAAATGGATCCAACATCATGATTCACCCAATATCAATGGATAGTGCGTAAAAATATAATTCTAAATATTATTATTTATTTTAAAAATATTATTATTATTATAAGAATTTAAAATTTTAACAAAAAAAATATTATTATTTATGTTCTAAATGTTCTTAGAATTAAAAATAGTACTAGTTGTGTGTTATGAATATTATTATTTTCACAATAATCAAAAGTATTCATATTAAAAATATAATTTTTGTGTTATAAATATTATTATTTTTATAATAATTAATGTTACAAATAAAATAATTAGTGAATTAAAAAAAAATATTTTTAATATTGAAAAATACTCATATATTTGATTTAAAATATAAAATTAAAAATTATTATTATTTTTATTAATAAATTTTAAAAACTATTATTACTGCTGCAAAAATAAAACCATGCAGAAACACAAGATATGGGTTGTCATCCAAAGGCTAAGTACACCCTCGGCGCCCACATGGTGCTTAGGTCCTACTTCAACGTTGAGTAAATCATTGCGTTTTGGGGGGCTTGAATTGTCTACTTGGAGGCTTGGGACCCCCAACACGCATGTGGGACTTTGGTACACCAGGACATAAGTATCCTCGGACCTCGCATTCTACATAACTTAAAATTGTCTTGCATTATTAATTGTACAGGACTCAAAATAAACTAGAATCCTACTAGCACAAAACTTACCAGCAGCGGGACCCAATTTTTTTTAAAAATAAAGTGAACCCACGGTACATAAAAGGCAACTTAACTTATTTTTATCTTAATTAAAAAAAAAATCTCATATCTATAATATCTTATAAACATATTAATTCTTTAATATCTCCTTGGTTTAATAAATTCTTATTTTTTACTATAAATAAACTCCCCTGGATCTAAATCTTAAATGACTCAAACTAGAACTAATATATAATAATTTGAGTATAGTTATGTCAATTAAATGCTAAAATTGAATTTGTCTAGAATTTAAACTAATTTGATTTTAAAAATAAAAAATAAATTAATGGTGAGAAATCCAACTTAATCAGCTATGGAAATTGATACAGAACTTAATTAACTTTTACTTGTTTAAAAAATAATTTTTTTAAAATAAAATTTATTATTTTAATATATTTTAAAATAAAAAACATTTTAAATACAAATTCATTCTCCTTGTCCCAAAACAGGAAAGATTTTAAAAGGTGATGCAGTATCTATAAGAGTCCACATCATCACCAAGACAAAATCATTGTAATCTGCTGTCTTATCCACCACGTAAACTAACCCCGCCACGTGTACTTGTGCCCTAGCTATAAAAATTCCTCGAATTCTCCAACTCCACATGAATAAAAACCCATCAAAACCACAATCAATCAAATCCCTAATGGCAGCCACCGCATCCATAACCACCGCAGCAGCAGCCACCACCAAACTTAAGTCCTCTTCTTCTTCTCTCCTCAAGCCCCACTCTTCTTCCCAATTACCTATTAAATTCTCCAAATTTTCACCGTCTCGCGCACCTTCAAGATTTACAATTTCTTGCACTTTGGCGGCCGAGGTTAAAATGGAGGAAGTGGCGGATTCTGACCCTGCCCTATGGCAACGACCTGATTCTTTTGGTCGGTTTGGTAAATATGGCGGGAAATATGTACCTGAGACCCTTATGTATGCTCTCACTGAGCTTGAATCTGCTTTCTATTCCTTCAAGGATGATCCTGAATTTAAGGTATCTCTTCCTATCTATACATGCATTGGTCCCTGTGTATATATTTGCGTTTCCGGGCTTATTTGATTTTGCTGAAAAAGAATGTTTGTTTCATTTTCTTTTTTCGGTGCCTATAATATATAGAAAAGGTAAAGAATTTGCAAATTTGAAGCAATTGCTCAGCGTTTCTGATGAATAAACATTGCAAGATTTTGAGTGGTTTCTCTTGCGTATATTATATTGCCCGTGCAGGCTTTAAGTGTCTGTAGTATTCTTGAAATGAAATACGATTTTGAGTTCATAAAGTATTGAAATTTGGATGGAAGATGTATTGGAAAATGTTGGTTGATTAGGGATATAATGCAATGGTGCCATAATGACTTAATCGCGCTTGTATGGCAAATGGTATCACCATGTTCCGGTCGGTTTATAAGTTTTCTTTTTCCTTATGAAATTTATTTGAATTTTTTTCCATTTTCGGTGCATTGGTATTACTGGATTTTTTATTTTTTTTTCCATTGAGTAGTAAGTATAAAAGGATCTCACATGGTGAGAAAGGTTTTGTGCGTGCAAGAAAAAGGTATTTTTAGTCCCATTTTTTCTATGAATTTGAATGAAATTTATGATACAAATGTTTTTATATCGCAGAAAGAAATAAATGGAATTTTGAAGGATTATGTTGGAAGGGAAAATCCTCTTTATTTTGCTGAGCGGCTTACAGAACATTATAAACGCCCTAGTGGTGAAGGGCCACATATTTATCTCAAGAGGGAAGATCTTAATCACACAGGTGCTCATAAGATTAACAATGCTGTTGGACAAGTCTTACTTGCAAAGCGTTTGGGAAAACAGCGCATAATTGCTGAAACTGGAGCTGGTCAGCACGGAGTTGCAACTGCTACAGTTTGTGCACGGTTTGGTTTGCCATGTGTTGTTTATATGGGCGCACAAGATATGGAAAGACAAGCACTAAATGTTTTCAGGATGCGTCTTCTTGGGGCTGAGGTGAGAGGTGTTCATTCCGGTACTGCAACATTGAAAGATGCTACATCAGAAGCTATACGAGATTGGGTGACTAATGTGGAGACAACCCATTATATTTTGGGATCTGTTGCTGGCCCACATCCCTTTCCCATGATGGTGCGAGAGTTCCATAGGGTAATTGGTATAGAAACAAGAAAACAAGCATTGGAAAAATGGGGTGGGAAGCCAGATGTGCTGGTTGCGTGTGTTGGTGGCGGTTCGAATGCAATGGGACTCTTTGATGAATTTATTAAGGACAAGGATGTGAGGTTGATCGGTGTGGAGGCTGCAGGTTTAGGCATAGATAGCGGCAAGCACGCTGCCACTCTGACCAAAGGAGAAGTAGGGGTGTTGCATGGAGCTATGAGCTATTTGTTACAAGATGACGATGGACAAATAATTGAGCCTCATTCAATTAGTGCAGGGTAAAACTTCTAGTTGACCTATTTTTATTGGTTTAATGTGGCTCATATTATCACTTTCTTTCCTTTACTCTTACAATATTATTGTTTTGCATAGGTTGGACTACCCTGGAGTTGGACCCGAGCACAGTTTCCTGAAAGATAAAGGACGTGCTGAATACTATAGTGTCACAGATCAAGAAGCATTGGACGGTATGGGGATCCTATTAAGATTTTTTGGTTGCTCCATCTTCAGTCGTTCTTTTACATCTTTGATCTTTATTATTGCTTTCTAATTCCGTGTAAACACAAATTTCCTGATATAATTGGATTTCTTGTCATTGAGATGCAACTCAATTATAACATCCCTGCTCTCTTGTTAATTAGTTTTTTAACCTTCATGTGCAGCATTCAAGAGATTATCGCGATTAGAGGGCATAATTCCTGCTTTGGAGACATCACATGCACTGGCTTATTTAGAGAAGCTCTGCCCCACTCTCCCAGATGGAACAAAGGTTGTTCTTAACTGCAGTGGCAGAGGGGATAAAGATGTTCAAACTGCGATCAAGTATTTGGAGGTTTAATCGTGTTTGTGGTTTATTTACTTGATACAGAGGAATAATAGGTTAATGCTATCTTGGTTATGGAAATCCTCCAAAATTTTTTCCTTTTTTTTCCCTGCATGAAGAGTTTTGTTGTTGTCATATGTGTAGGACCGAACTCCGTTGCTAAATCAAGTTATGCATTTTTGTTTTCGTTTACTTGAAATCAACACATGCATGCGCATCATCTTCATAAATTTATCAGAAAAGTTGATGCATCTAATGTGTGTGGATGTGCTTTTAACATGTATCAAACCACTAAAATTGGAGTAAAGAATGCATGCTTGGTGTTGCAAGGATAATTTAGGTGATGTTATTCTGATGGGCAAATATGAGTATTAGAAAAGGACAATTCTGAAACTATTTTGTTTTTAAACGAGAGTGAAAGCGCCTTGCTTTATGGAAGTAATTGATATAAACACCGAGATCCATCTTTTTCATTCCCTGAGCCATCAACAAATGCCAGAAGTTCTTCAAGTGCAGTGCTAACCCTTTGTTATGCATGTCAATTCCCATCAGCTTATTCTGATGTTTAAACCTCGATGGATTGATGAGATGATGGTAATTAGAAGGGATCTTATCAAGTGGGGAAATGGGTCACGCCCTCAAGTTTTTCTGTTCAGATATTCTAACCTCATGGTATTTTTCTTCCGTTTTTCCTGGTTTGTTTTATTGCACCACTCCCATGAAGTGGTGCAACCTCTTTATTTATTTTTTTAATTTTCAACCGAGGGGTAGTAGCGGGTTAAATTATTTTTTAATATTAAAATTTATTTAAATATTGTAAATGAGTTTTTAGTAGAAAATATTAAAAATATACAAGGATTTATTTGTTGTAATCTAATTAACTTGATAGATTAAAAAAATAATTATGATGACTAATAAAAATATAGTTTAATTAAAACAAAAATCAAAACAACATCATGTTTTTTTTAAGTATTGAATTTACAATATATTGGATTAGCTCTGCTTAACCTATAAAATTTATTATTTAGAACATGAAACCTTAATAACTTTATAAAATATATATATAAAAAAATTATTTAAGTATTAAATAATAAAAGTAAAAATAAAATTTAATTAAAAAAATAAGTTGAATTGACTGAGATTAATCTTTTAAACATGAGTCATGAGACAAAGATAACTATATAAAAAAAATTATAAAAAATCTATTTACAATTAACCTAATATTGAAGGATAATATTTTAAAAAAAACATAAAAAATCACCCAAATCAATTAAATAAACTCGTGATCCGAGTTATGATATCATAATAACCTCAAAGAATGCAAATTAAAATAAATTCTAAAGCTTAATTCTTAAGTAATCCAATATTAAAGGTGAAATTGATAAAAAAAATCAATTAAAAAAAACTAAAAAACAAAGTTGACTTGCTCAACCCGTGACTCGAGTTATAAGCATGTGATAATCCTATATAAAAATAAAAAATAAGTTATAAAGCTCAATTTTTAGTTAATTAAATGTTGAAGAGTTAAATTAAAAATAAATAAATAATGACTTGTATTAATCCGGATTAATTCTTCAAACTCGGGTGAGGAGATTATAATAACTTCATAGAAAGCAAATAATAAAATTATAAAATCTAATTTCTAATCAACCCAATATTAAATAATAAAATTTAAAAAATAAAATTTAATTAAAAAAACTTGAGTTGACCTGACCAACTCACAAAACTTAAGTGGAAAGATGAAATTAAAAACAAAATATAATTAAAAAAAAGATCAAAATACAAACTACTCAAGTTAACATGTCAAAACTGCAACTCAAGTTACGTGACTATGATATGACTATAGAAAACAAATTAAAATAATTTATAAAGCTTAATTTCTAATTAATTTAATATTAAAAAATAAAATTGAAAAAAATATCAATTAAAAAAATAAGTCAACTCAGATTAACCTATTAAACTCATAATCCATATTAAAAATAAAAATTAGAAACAAAAAAAAATTAAGGATAAAATGATAAGATAAAATTAAAATCTTATAATGACCATCTTGAATTTTGATGGGAGAAAAGAGAAAGGACAAAAACACTATCAATAACAAACCATGTCACTGCCAACCACATATACTATTATGAAAGAAAAATGATATAATAATATTTTTAATGACACGACCGAAATGCTATTTGGACAGCTAAAAAAATGCCGCAAATGCATCTAGTTATATTTTTTTGTTTTTATTATTTTTTATATTTATATAAATATTAAATCATCCCTCAATTAACTTAATAATAATGATGTAAAAACTATTGTGAAAATAAAAAGGACCTTTTAATACAAGTTTTAATTTTTTTCATGTTTTTAATAATATTTTTATCGTTTTAGCATTTTGTTATAATATTTGTTATCTAATAATAATAATTTTTTAGATAATTTGATAATAACAAAATAACTACCGGTGAAGATATAAAAAAGCTATGCAAGTTCTAAAATTTTTGTTTTTATGCATTTTTTTTCCCGAGAAAACGACTGATTCCTAAAAATAATTTAATGCCTCCAATAATTCAAAATGTTTTTGGCTTGAAGGGCAACGATAATGTTACACTGTTCTGGCAAAGAATGGAGATGTGTTTTTGTCTGCACATGAACATCAAGAACCCTTTCTTTGCAATAGAGAAAGGCGGCTCATACGAAGAGGAGCCCACAAAGCAGGGAGGCTTTTCCATCAAGGTCACAAAATATTCACTCCACCGTGACCGATGGGTCTATTCTCTCTCAAGTGATAGCCACTGAAATGTTGTCCTTTAACTGTTGAGATGCTGGAAGATATGACATGGCCTTTCAGCGTCATGGAGAGACAGTGGACGTCCCCTCTCGACGGTGCCTGTTGTTGCCAGGAGAGTCAATCTGCACCGCATGCTTAGAGAAACAACCACCCACTTTGCTCATTCCCGAATCAATGAGGGAGCAAAATATGCAAGTTAATCTTCTTGGCCGACAATACTTGCTGATGCCATTTGAAAGAGACAAAAGCTTTGAGAGCTTTGAGACATGAGCGGTTCTCCATGCACAGGCACATGGAGAGTCAGATCGTCTCCATATCTCAATGTTGATGAGATCCAAAACTCGTTGGTTTTTGCACTTAAAAAATTGTTAGGTGATGAATTCCAGTAGATTCTGGTTATTTGACACATGTTACATTGCATGTAAGATTATTTTTTTACCAATATATGTATACACTCTACCGACATATTACTGTAATAAAAAAATTAAAAGTGTAAATTCAAAAATTTATGTGGTAATACATGAGAAAAAGCAGTCATTAATGATAATAAAGATAAAAATAAAAAAATCAAGATAAAACATGTATATATAAAGATATTTGACCATGTAACATAGAATTTTTTATCTGATTTTGTTTGTCAACATAAATTTTTTATTTAACCAAATAATAATAGAAATAGATACATATAAAGTTAATTGAATAAAATAAAAGGTAAAAAAATATGATATAAAATTATATATATTAGAAATATTATAAAAAAATACGTTTTCTCCATTTATATAAAACATAAAAAAAATTATAGATGAATTATAATAACTAATTCAAAAAAAATCATTACAAAATAAAAAAAACAATCATTTAAAAGAGCCTAAATAAACAAAATTAAAGGAAAGGGATGTATTAATTTAAATGCAAATTAAAAATTTTTTTAAAGAAAGACAAATAAAAGCATAATTATTTTTTTTAAAAAAAAATAGACACCAGGGGTCGAATCCATCTAGTAAGAGACCACATGTTTTGGCTGCCAGTGGTGACCAACACACTTAGAGTGTGTTTGGTATTGCGGTTACTATTATGGTTGTGATTTAAAAAAAATATTTTATAAAAAGTACTTTTAGTTAAGGTTGGTTTTGAAAAAATAGATGTTTTGTTAAAACTATTGTTGAAATTAAGGTTGAAAAAAAGTAGTTTAATGTGTTTGGTTAAGAATATTTTTGAAATTGAGGTTATAAAATAATTTTAAAAAATATATATTAATATTCATAATTTTTAATTTAAATGCTGTAGATTTAACTATTATTATTACATCGTGAAATAAATCATACTTTTTATATATATATATATATTGTTCTATTAAACTATCTACAATTCTATTACACATAAAATTCATATGACAAAAACTACAGTTTCCATGATTCATTGAGCGTGCAATAAAATTAAATAAAATATTATCAAAAATAAAATTGAGATTACAGTATAAATAAATTTAATTTACCTCAAACTAATTTTTTTAAAAAATTATTTTTTTAAAAAAAAAAATTAATTGATTTTTCAAAAAATCAGCATCCCTCCACACTGTTCACTTTTTAGTGAACAGTGTGGAAAAAAATTAAAAACAAACATTGTTTACTTTAGTGAACAGTGCACGCGAACTGTTCACTAAAATGAACACCGTGGAGGGATATTGCATGGTGCAGCAGCAAGAAGCACGTAGAACCTGTTTTTATTTTTCAGCGTTTCGAACGTGAAGTTGAATGGGATCCATGAATACTATTTTACGTTTTTTTTTGTTATCAAACATTGTTACATCTGCGTTTTAAGCAAAACGCAGACGCAACAATGTCAACAAACACTCTTTTAGGCCTTTATATTTTTTTTTTTCGGATGGAATGGCTATAATTTTTTAAAAAAAAAAATTAGTGAACACACTGTCTGTATATTGAGGCAAAAAACATGTGAATATTTTACAAAAACTTTCTAAAACATCACAGATCTTCCTCACATGGTTCATTTTAGTTCCATGTCTTTTAATTTCGCTCTTTGTTAGTAATTTTAGCCAAATTAACCTCTAATTAAGCCCTCAAAGGACTATATTAAAAAAAACAGTGAATGAAAAAATAAAAAAACTCATGAGCATGATAAACCTACGGTGTCCATGAATCTCGGTTCATAGTGCATCCCCATGTCTTTTAAAGTATTTGTAATTCAAAAACTCGGGTTCAATATCATTTACCAAATGGGTGCGTAATATGATGTTCTGTTGGATATAATGTTAAGAATGCATGGTTGAATTTTTATTGAAAGGTTAATTAATAAGAGCAGCACTGAGGAACCCTAAATTGGTTTTTTGCATGATAAGTTTTACCCTTCTTGCCTGAGAGTAAACTTTTACCACGGATCAACTATTATTAATATTTTTATTAGAATTATTCTCACTTTATAATAATATTTTAAAATATACAGAACAGGAATATTAAATATATAATGACCTCCATTATTATTGTTATTATTTTAATAAACTTCTTTTAACAAAGTTTTGGATCTGGCAATGATTCCACGAAATACACAAATAGTTATTGACACTCTCCTCTACCCTAAGCTGAAGGCCTCCGATTGCGGACATGCTCTCTTTCTCTCCTTGTATGTTACACGGAAAGTCTTGAAATTGCCCTGTCGGGTGCATTTACTGCTTTGCCTGCAAAAGACAAAACAGATGATTAAATTACATGAATAGATTATGTTTCTCACGCTATTAACAGAAGTTTAGAATGTTTATCACAGAGCTCGTCCTGCGAGGGAAGAAACCAAGAATATTCCAAGATAAAAAAAACAAAAAAAATAAATACCTGTCAACTTTCAAAACCTAACTAGTAGACGATGTTCAAGTCAACTACCTCCAAAATAATTACGATACCTAGATGATCAGCTATCAGGTTGGGTAGGTGACACCTAACCCCGCCAACACCACCAAATAGCGGCTTGTTTATGTGCTAGCTAGCCCTAACACGAGTGCCTACTAGATTACAAACTAGATTACGAGAAAAAGAACGAGGGAGAATTATATTTTCTACCACTTGATATCTAACAGTCAGCATAATTCACAGAAATCTCAGCGTCACCATAACATGGCGATTCCAGGCTGTGATAGAAGTCCCCCTTGACCTATAGCTAAATATCACATTGTGCACATGGTGCAGGTAAAAGATCTCTCATATCTGTACTTATCAGAGGAGGTGCCCATGGCATATTTCCCTAAGCCTTGGATTACGGGTTCACCTACCCTTGCATCTGATATTCAACTTTCTTTCGCAATCAAAAGCAGTGACTGCCAAAGGCAAGTTTAGATGAATTCTGTAGCGTGGTCAGGTTATATGGTATTTGTCTTAAGCAGGCGATTGATATTTCTGAAACTTTTACAGTAGACAACTTTTTATGCTTAGGATACAACATGTGTACTCGGATGAGCCCGTGATAGCTGATACATCATCTTGTATTCCAACTGATTGCATTTTCAGCTTTTCCTTTGTCGTTGTTGACATACAAATAAACAATCAATAGGGGAAGAATGCATGCAAATAAATTGTCTGTATGTTACACAAAGAATTGTCTGAAGGGCATGAATGTCTTTTTAGAAGATCTAATGGCATGGGAAAACCATGAAGCATAATAGTAAATTGAGACAAGTGGGCAAATTACCTGGGAATACAAGAAGGTTCCAAGGATAGCGATGGCAGCACCAAGAGCATTGATAGGCTGAACGGGCGTGTGGAAAATGATAATGGATGAAACTATGACAGATATACGCTTCATGGTATTTCCAATGCTAAAGGTCAAGGGGGAAATCTCATTCAGGGACATGTAAGACACTTGATTGTAAAGATGATAGAATACACTTTGTGCTGCTAGCCACCTGTAAGGTAAAATAAGAGCCACATATGCATTCGTTTAGCAGGACTAAACAATCTTACAATATAAATCTTTATTAGTTCAGATAAATACCTAGAGCTCAACTTTCTAAATAACAAGGGGAAAGACATCTAAGAAATCTTAATACCGGTCAGTCAAACAAAATCTTTCAAATTAAATTTACATTATAATTTTTAGACATTTCTACCATGGAAAGAGAAACAAGGAAAACTGGGTTTGTAGTATTCAGCAATTACCATATGAAACTCGGTCCAATCTGGGATAGGGCTGTTTGCCAACCTGCAGCCCACATCTGTGGTCCCTCTACAGCGATAGCAAAAGGTGTGAGGATGAAGAGAGACAAGATAGAGAGACAAGCATAGTAGTTCATCCCACTAACAGACTTCCCCTTCATGCCTCTCTTTGAAAATATGTTGCGGAAAACAAAAGCCAAGTTGGAGATCATGGCCCCCATAAAACCTGAAATAGAAGGCCAACAACTAAGTTCATAATTCTGTAAAAGACCAAAATTATTGAAATCACGTTATAATTTAGTTTAATGACTGAAATATCATAAAATGTCAAATCCATGTCCATGACCTGCCAGAAACCAATAACTTTAAAAAGAAACCAGGCTGGCTCCATGACTCCAGTTGTAGTCAGAAACCATGCAACAGAATCAAAATGAATAATAGGAACTCAGATCATAATTTTTGTTTGATGATCATGAAGAAAGAAAAAAGTGAAGTGGGCAGTGCACATCGTGCCACCATGGCCTCTTTTTTTTTTCCAACTGAGATATAACCTATTAATCGTTGGCTTTTGCTATCTCAGATTCCAGGTAATAAAGATCTGTGATCAATACTGCTGTTCGGTTTCTCTTTGAACCTCTAATTCGAAAAAATATAAAAAATTCCAGGATAATGAAATACCTTATTGAATCGATAAAACAACAGGGCACCTTGCAATAATCAAATCAAATTTCAGTAAATGAAAGCTTTTATTCTTACCAATCATGTTGAAGTTGAGCTCGGTAACAGCAGCCAATGCACAACCACCAATAATTGGAACAAGGGACATGTAAACTGATGCAGGGAAAGTCTCACCCAATAGGAACCTTGAAACCAGTACGCTGAAAGCAGGCTCGCCACTCTTAATAATATGGGTAAAGGAAACTGCAACCTTCGACATGCTCACCGTTGCTGCTACATGTCCAATTGTATGTGCCACCGCAACCTAAAGAGATGATTGTTAGTAAAGAATTGTGTGTGTGTGTGTGTTGGCAAAGAATTCCAAAACATGAAAATTTCCCTAATTTGAATTTTAGCATCAAAAGCCACCATAATTCAACCTCATTCAAATATTGCTTTGTATCCATTTGAGCGAGTAAAGTTAAAAAGGCAAATTGAAACTTCACTTTCTCAGCTTTATCAGCAATCAAACAAAGGCTATTTTCTGAATAAATTAACAAAAATAAGCAAAACAACATGAATAGCAAGCCATCATATTCCTTCAATTATTCTCTACTTTCCTCGGCAATCATACAAAGGGTGATTTTCTTAACAACCCAAACCAAAAACATCACTTCCCCATGATTTCCCTCTTTTATTTTTCTGAGAAACCAAACAAAAACCTCACTTTCCCTTTTCTATCAAACCAAACAAAATCCAGAAATCAAAACTTACAGGGAATAAAGTCCTCCAAAACTCAAGATCAGCGTTTGGTGCCTCAGCAATCCTTGTAGCCCACGAGATCATCATCATAAGAGATCCGCAAGCAAGAGAAAGAGTAGAGGTCAACCATGGATATGGAAAAGCATTCAAGACCTTCTTGTTGTATATGTTGAAAACAACATTCAAAGCCCACCAAGTAGCAAAATAAATCCCAATTTTAACCCTTTTTGCAGCTTCTGACTTCACCTCAGATGCTTCAATTGGCTCTGATCGATCGGCTTCATAAGCCTTGCATGTGATCAAGGTCCTCCTTTGAGGCTTTGACAACGCAAAAGACTCAACCTTCGACACATGCAAAGGCTTTGACATTGAAAGAACTGGTTTTGACTTGTTGGCATTGAGTGAAGGCAGAATCAAAGATCTTTGTATTGCCGACATGTTTTTTCTGCGAAAAATGGTGTCAGATCCGTTGATTGTTGGGGTCATAGTATATTGCTTGATACTGCAAATCATGATGTGAAAATTTGATCTTCTGACTCGAAATCCAAAAGGGTCTAATGGGTTTATCTCAAAAGTCTAGGTTAAAATTTAAAAGAACAATCCCTCAAGATCAAAGATATACAAGAAAGCTTACAGAACAATACGAACTGTAGAAAGCTAGTGTCTTTATCAAACACTCTCTCTTAAAACCTCAACCAGTGGGCAAAAAGGCATGAAAAAATAAAGAGGATACTCAGGGTTATATACTTGTATCAATCTAAAAATTAACTAAAAAAAGAAGATCCTGAAGGGTTGAATATTCTTTTAGTAGGGGCTTTGGTTGGTGATTGAGGATTCAGAGAGGACAAGAGAAGGAGTTGGCCTTTTACTTGTTTCTCTGAAATCTCAGTCCAATTAGAAATTTAAGACTCACAGTCATGGGACTTTGTGACTGTGTGGGGATCTTTTTTATACGTTTTTAATGAATTTTCCTTCTCTTCAACAACTTTCCTCTTCGAAAAGGTTGGAGGAAAAATGTAAAGTTTGGGGCCATTGGCGGCAACGATCACTTTGTGCTGTGGTTTTGTGCTAATACAAGAGCATCTTCAAGGAAAACAAGTAACTTGGAAGAGCGAAATAGATAATATAATTTTTAAATAGTCTAGATATAATATTTTATATATATGCATTTCAAGAATAAATCATTGTAAAAAATAATTTTATTTTAATATATTTGATATTGATATAACTATTTATTAATTATAACTAATTAATACATTTCCAATCAAAGTTATTCTTTTATATAAAAATATATTAAATAAATTCTTAGCTTTTTTATCAATATAGAAATAACTTTTCAACATAAAATACTATTTTGACTCTTTAATATAGTTCTCTTATTGATAAAAATAAGGGATGAAAGCCAGAAATTTTTTATCTTTTCCTTTTTTTTTAGCTCTTCCCTTGAAAATACCTTAATGAGTTTTAACTTTTAAAGGCAGGAATTGAAGAGTTTTCCATGGATGAGATGGGCTTAAAATCTTTGTCAAAGGTGAGAAAAAGATAGTTTCTCCAACATTTTATAATCTACCAAATATGGTATTTACCTACTCTAATTTGAAATCAATTTCTCTGTAATTTCTTAATTTTTAATATGGTTAAAAAATTAATTTTTAAAAAAATAAAATTTTAAAATGTAACTTATTTTTTAATATTTAATAATATCATAAAAATGAGTTGAAAAATATTTTTTAGTATTTGATTGTGACATTAAAAATAAGCTAGAAAATACTTAATTTATTTTTTAAAGTTTATTAAGAAAAATGAAGACTTAAACTATTAAATGAAAAAGTTGAAGGAAAATAAAATTATATATACAGTTAGTTAGTTAGTTAGTTTCATAAATTATTTTAAATAAAAAAAATAAAGACCAAATCTAAAAGATAAAAAAATTAAAAAAGAATAAAATTAAAAAAATTCAATTTCATAAATCACTTTAGGTAAAATAAATAGTAATCAAAATAATACAGATTAAATTTAATAAATGAAGAAATCTAAACTACAAAAATGATAAGATAAAAAAGTTATAAAAAAAAAGACTAAAGTTATTATAAAAATAATATTAAATGAAATTTTAAGAAACAAAATAAAAAAATAAAAAAAAATGATTCAAAATAAAATATATAGTAATCAAAATATCAAGAACTAGATTTAATATAATTAAAAAATAACATTATATTTTTAATTTTTTTTATAATTTTTGCAAAGTTTATTTTGTCAAAATAAAACAAAAATACTTTTATAAAAACAAAGTTAATTTTTTCTTTAATTAAAAAGTATCTCTTGATTCTGTTTGATTTTGTGATAGTTATTGCTTTCCAAAGTATTTTTTTAAAAAAAAATATATTAAAAACTATTTTTTTAAAAAAAATATTTCTGATATTTGCACGTCAAAACAATCTCAAATTATCAAAAAAAAAATAAAGCTAAGAAAAAAATAAAATAAAACTTTTTCCAGCAGTATTTTTAAAACTAAAAAACAAGACTAATGTTTCTAATAATAAAAATATATCATAAAATTTAGAAAATAATTTTTAATAAACCACTTTTCAATAAACTTATAGAGAGTAAACTAAAACCATGCATGTATTTTGATATCTATAAATATAAAATACTTTGAAAAACACTTTTAATTGAAAGATTTTTTTGTAAAAAAATAAAATAAAAAATAGATTTTGCATAGCAATGGGTTACGTGTTTTAAATGTGTTATTCACGCTAATTACAATATTGTTAGACAATTTATAAATTTCAAGTATTTAATATACACTTAAACGATTTTTACAGTTGAGTTAATAGAGCTTGCAAGCACAAACGCAATAGACTTTCTATAGCAATAAGATATATACCATTGACAAAATGTAAATTACACTCCTCCTAAAATTTAAAACGAAATTTATAGCATTAGTATCAAAGTTTAATACTTAGTCTTAACAATTAAATTTAACGGCAATACTTACTTTTCCCAGTAGATAAAAGTTTAAAGATATACAATAAACCAAACTAATAATTTAGAAATTATTTTACCACAAACCAGTATTGGATGAGTAAAGTAAATCATTATATTATGTATAGTAGTTAAGAGGCTATTTATAAACAGTGTAACACTCTATTTATTGTCCAAATGCAATATTTTTTTCATCCATAAAATAATAATAAAAACTAGTTTTTCTAGTTTCTAAAATTTGTTATGAGTTTGAAAAACATATTCTAAAGGTTTTTCGATACAAGTTTTTCATTGTTTTTTCAAATAAAAAATATATAAAAAATCACTACTAAAAAAATAAAAAACTACTAACAAAATGTTATACCGGTGCATAAACGCTATTCCATCAATAATGTAAATTGTCAATGGAGTTATTAAAGAGAATATATTGTTAATTGAAGTTTTATCAGGGATTTAATGTTTGCCAATGTTCTATTAATGATTAAAAATATTGATAGAATTGTTAATGAAATATTAACGCCAAATAAATAAATAAAATGAATACCCATTAATAGTATTATTGATGGATTGGATGATAGAATTAACGACAAAACTCAGCCACTGAATCTATTGAGGATTCCGTAACTTTTTAATCATTTTGTAACTTTTCGACAAAATAACATATTTTGTACCGTGAAAATAACCAATGAATTATTCTTATTTATTGGTTATTCTATTAAAATCTTTGTAATTTTTTTAATTGTACTGATATTAAATAAAAAATTCACAATAATAATTATAATAATCGATGATGATGATGATTTATTATTTAATATTAAATTTATTAAAAATTAAATTTTCAATACATTTTTATATATAATATTTTAGATTTAATAATCTGAATTACGAGTTTAAAAAGTTTATTTGACTTGTTATTTTTTTATTTTTATCTTATTTTTTATTATTTAATGTTAATTTTTTAAAATAAAAAAATTATATATATTTTTTTGAATTTATCAAACAAACTAAATTATATTGAGTTAGCTATTATATAATTTAAATTAAAAATCACACTTGTTAAAGATTTAAATTTAAAGATTTATCTTCTTATAATTGTTTAACAGCATTACAAAAATCTCCTTACACTTTTAGTGTTTTTTTATATTTTTTTAAAAATAATATGACATGCAATGAAATATAAGTAAATAATAACTAATATAAGTTAATTTATCTCGTTCTAATCTAAATCTTAATTTTAATTATAAATTAAATTAAATTTATATAGATAATTAATTGATGAAGGGATTGCCTGTAAGAACTATTTAAATTATTTTTTTATAATAAAGGAAATAAATAATTCGATTTAGAAACCATAGACATTAATTTATAATTAACTTATTCTAACAAACAAAAAAGAAAAAAAAATTGGTTTAATTATCAAGCCATGTGAAACGACAGCGTTCTCATTCTCGAATAACGAAAACACAAAAAGAAACCACAGCTTGTTCTTTCCATTAGAAAATCAAAAGAAATGGGAGGTGAAGATGGTGATGGAGACAGAAACTGGGATTTCCATCTCCGTACATTGTCAAACAGCACTAGAGACTCTAATTTAGCGAACAACCCTGCGTCTGATCCCTCTCTTCTCCATTCCGTAACTCCCTCCGTCCCTCCCTGTACTTACATCTACATGTTTATATTACATTTATAATAACGGCGTCGTGTTTTTTGGACTTGATGATTAGGTGAAGAGGCTTCATGAATTGTGTAAAGAAGAGAATTCAGAGGATTTGATAGCTAGGGTTTATCCGCAGATCAATAAACTCTTTCAACGCTCTGTCTCTTTGCTTTCTCAATCTACAAACTCCTATGGGCTTCTCTTGCTGGTCTCTTCTTTTCATCTTTTATTGTTGTTGTTGTTGTTGTTATTTAATACTTGCTTTTAATGGCGGAAATTGAATACTTTTTTGGATTTTTATAATTTGCGCAATTTTTTTAAATATTTTACGAGTGATTTATAGGTGTGATAATTTCATTTTATTGTTAGATTTTAATTCAGTGTTTTTTTATTGTGTTTGTTTTCCGAGAAAATGCTGGAAAATTGTAGGAGTTGAATTTTGAAAGTTTTAGTAGCGGTCAAATTGCGTTTTAGGAGTAATTTTAGGTTATTATTATCTCAATGTTTGTTTGTTCGGTCGTTGAGAAAAATTGTAGAAATTGAAAAAATTGTAGAAATTGAACTTTAAACTAAAAGAATGGTGGAGTTTTTGTAATGAAATTGCATTTTAGGTTAGTGTTGTGATACGGATGGTTTATTAATTTGTGGCTTATGCTCTCTCATGTTTATTAATCAGGCTATTCTTCAGTTTTTCCTTGATTTTGGAGAGGTGGTTCTGCATGATGCGGACCCTAGTTTGCGGACATTTCTTCGTTCGTGTTTGAGCCGGTAGGTTTTTTGTTGACAGTATTTAAGCATGTGCTATACTTTCAAAATATTAAATAAACATCATTTTTTTTTAATGTTATATAAAAAACAATTCGAGTCATCTTGGATTACGGTTAATTTTTTTGGTATATTGCTTTCATGTTATTTAAGTGTTTTGAATGGGATGCTTTTACCTTTGAGTTTAATATGCTTTTGTTTTCTATGAATAAAATCCAGTAATGGTTCAATGCTCACTGCAAACATATCTTATTCTAATTTGGTTGCAGTGAATTTGCAGACCCAGTTGTTGCAGAAGCAACTCTTGACTTTCTAAATGTGAACAAGAAAAAGATTTTAACTTCTTTCCCCACCATACTACCTCAGGTATGACTAATGATCTACATAACTTTATCAACTAGATTGCAAAATGGTATGGGTTTTGGAATATATAACTTCGAAAAATTGCAATAGCTTGTGAACTATGGAGTATGTTTTGCTTGTGCTGAAGCTTTCTGCATGCTTCTGATGGTTTGTACATTATCATTAACTCTCTGACTTCATGTAAAATTTAGTCAAATGCATTCCAACCTCTATGTTAGTTGCAATCCCTTTAATTGAGCTACAGTTCACAGCAAAGATAGTCAAATGAAAATTAGAACATTTGAGCCTTGGAATCAACAACAGAAAGTCTAAGCAGTAGCTTTTAACCATCCATTTGAAATTCCTGTGTTGAAGAAAGAGATGGAGATGATGAGCAACATGATTTCCATCAATATCTCAATCTTAAGGTGATCATTTGTTTGCAGTTTTTTCCATTGTTCCTGAAGCTGATTGCATGGAATGGAGAAAAGTAAGTTTGTTCACCAACTTCACTAGCAATAAATTATTAATGAAAAAAAAAAAACAAAATACGATCATGTAGATTGTTATTGTGAATTATGGAGATTTCTGGAGGTCTTAACTGTCAAGTTTTATTGGGGTGCAATAATTTTTTTCAGTATTTACTGCTGACTGGTTACTTGTATATCAGCATCCAAGGGAAGTACTATGAAGGAATTTCCTTTAATGCGTTCACTGGATGTAACAAAGGAAGCCGACTGATTGTTATTATCTGTTTGTCCTGCAGATTAGAAAAATCGTTTATGAAGATTTTTCCAGGGTTGATGATGTCACCTGGATCGTTTCTTCCTCTATTTCCATCTTTAGTTGATTTGCCAAGTAAGTATATATGTTTGATTATTTTGTTAACTGTTTGCTTCTTTTTAAATACCTCTTGTGATTTCATTTTAGTTTCTGAAGATTTATGTATACTTATTTGTTCAAGTGATTTTCTTAGTTATATGTCATTGTTGCTAGATAATATGTATACATTTGTAGTTCATAATTTTTTAATTTATTACGGCATATTACGCTGCTTATTTTTTGTTGTGCTCTGTTTTAAAAGCCTCTGCTTTTACCTGCACTTGTAGGAGTAGGTTTTTGTTTGGCAAAGTTTCAAATGCTTATGATGCACGTTCTCTTCTAGCAATTATTGAATCTCTCTTTTCTCTAAAAAAGGAAAAATTTGTTAAATGAGATTTTGGAATTGGACTTCAATACTTGAAATGTTCTTCACCTCTGTCATTATGGTGTTTTCCTTTGTCCATTTTGTTTGCAATTCGGTAAAGCAAGTTGTGACTTTTTCTTTACTGTCTGATCTAGTTTTGGTAGTGGCATTACAAAAGGTAGAAAGGAGCTCAGGATCACTTATTGGAAGCAGCATAGCCTCCATCCAGAAGAGTACGGCTCCTGAGGTTGTTTTTGGGACAATGTAATTTACTTTTTTAAGAGCATGTGACACAACTGTGGATACTCATTTTGTCTGGATGCAGATGCTACTTGCTCTCATGGATGAAGCTTATACTGGCTCAACAATAGCAGATGGTGGGGCTGACTCTGAATCTGAGGATAGCAACGCAATAGATGCAGCTGATCCTTTTTTTCTTGAATTTCTCAAGGATGAAAATGATGGGCTTCCTGTATGGTTCCTTCCGTGTCTCATTTTCTTCTTGCTAGCGGACACATATCATTTTTTTTACTGTTTAAACTTGCAAGAAAGTTTAGGGATATGCAGTTCTTTCTAGTTTTTTTGTTTTTTAAGGATCGCTATTGATTTCTATCCAATTCTCATTTTCTTTCAAATGATTCCTGCAGTGATGTTGCTTTTATATTTTCACTTCATATATTACCTTTTCTCCCTCCGTTTCAATTTTTTTGTTGTTCTAGTTTAATCAGAATTAGCTAATTTTCAGTTTCTTTATGTTCCAAATCCCTCGATGGCTTGAGTTTTCTAACCTTAACTCATTTAATTTTTCCAGTTGTTAACCTCTCTATATAGTATTCCTTGCTCTTGTGTTGGAGGATAAATAAGTTTAGAGTCAAAGTTGAGATGCAGTGCATTATTAAAACACTTATAATTGATTGATGCTTGATTGATATTTTAAAGTCATTGCTTGAGAATTTTTTTCTTTCTAACATTTCTAATTGGTTGTTGCATAAATGCTGAATTTCAGGAACGGCATTGGACTTCTCCTGCAATGGTTGCCACTTTACAGGCCACAATCAACACCCCTCAGTCTGATCGGTTAAAGCAAATACTCAAAATGACACCTCGACTTCTCGATGTGTATTTCGCTATATCATTGCGTGATGTTAATGATTGTACGTTAATACTTTGTTTTTCAGTGGATTGATTTTCAACTTTTGGAAAGGAGGATATAGCTTTACATCTAAGCTAGTGCTCTCTAAGATTGTTCCCTTGCTTTGCAGCTTTAATCTGTGCATTGATTCCCCTGCTTATGTCAAGAAATGACACAATGTTTCCTGACAAAATATTTTCTTATGAGGTATGTTCATATTTGAAAGTAGTTGCCATGTTTTGCTTTAGGTGTCTACAGTATTGATCTGCACCTTGATTGGTGAAGGAACAATACTATATTGATAAATAGATGGAATAAATTTCTCTCTTATACTAGAATTTAATAGGAACTGTGTATTAAAGATGAATGGAATATACTGTGCTAGTTTGGGGGTGTTTCTCTTTGGGAAGAAGGGGTGGCTATGTGTGTAAATTAAGAATAGTTATACTTGTTGTGCCATCTCATCTATTTCATATTAAATTTGGGATAAACCAGAAACAAAAATGACGCTTTTTTTTTGGAAAAGAGGGAAACAAAGTTATACATTATTTGTTCTTTGATTAAGCCTGGAACTGTTAATTTTACAAGACAAACATGATGCTAGTATCCTCTGGAAATGCACTTGTAGTTTAGACCTTGGATTGATGAGATATTAATTGATGACGGATTAAAGGAAGAATAAAAAACATTATACATGCAGGTTCGTAAGAGGCTCTTAGAGTTCATGCTTGCTGCATTTCAGCGATCTCCAAATTTCATTGCTCTCCTGAAGGTAAATCCTTGAAATGTTTTGCTGCATGGAAGGTGTCATATTAGTTGCACATGTAATTTTCCTAGACATATTTGGGGCGAGCTATAAATTGCTGCTGTGAGATGTGTCAAAATGGCCATTCGATATGTATTCAAAAGTTTATGGTAATGGGACCAATGTAGAAAGTGGTTTTTTAGTGTTTTTAAAATGCAAAATTTGAAATTACAATTTTGATGCTCAAGTGGCAAAGGGAGATGGATTTGTTGGTACTGGCAAATGGTTTAAGTTGTAGGCTCCATTCCCCCACCACAACCCCCACCACAAGCTGTAAAGAGAAATGGAATTGTTTTACATTTTTTGATGTGCTAAAATATTGTGGTCAGATTTTTTCTTTGGGAGTATTTATTGAGTGTTGCGGTTCTATACATGCGACAGTTTTATTGGCCAATGACAAGACTCTTTTGATAACTATTGGATATCTCCACATGCTTTTGAATTTTTCATGGAAATCATTGTTTCGAGAACCTGTATTGTATGCATCTTTTCATAGGATTCTTACAGCCTTTTAAACTCTTTTACAGAAACCTATCATGGATAGGCTTGGAGAAGCCTATGACAGCCCTGCGAAGGTTAGCTGATTGCAAACGTACAATTGTGTAGAGTATTTATGTATTCTTCTCATTGCATGCCTTTTTCTATAGACAGAATTGGCTTTACAGCTGTGCTGGGCCATTGGAGAGCATGGTGGGGGAGGTGGATCTCACAAGGATGCTGCTCGTGAGCTTTTTGAGAGTTTAGAACTACTTTTATATGAAAACCTATCCACTAGGTATGATTTTTTATTGCCCTTTCTGTCATCTAGATATTTTCTTTCTAATGTTGGCTGTTAGTTTACTGATTTCATTTTCTTTTGTTCAATTGGTAAGTCGTCTTGGTTTAAGAGAGTCAGCTTTGAGATCTGGTGGTGAAAGCTCAAGAAAGTCATCACAATCAAGGTTGCTTTGTTTTGTTGTAACAGCCATTGCAAAGCTTGCCTCATATCACCGGGAATTATTACCGAGGGCACGTGTATCCTTGGGCAAGGTCTGTTTAGAACTTTTTTGGATTTGTCCTGATATTGGCCGAAATTGCACGTGTGAGAATGAAATGAAGTGCAATCCTCTATACATGAATGTATTAGCTGTTTTCCATAATCAAATATGTTAATTGTATTCCAGGTAGCCCGATCTCGGATCTCAGATGTTAGGGTTTGGAGGCGTGCACGCGATTATTTGGGTTTAATGAATGAGCCTGCAATTTGTCTGTCTGTTTTGGGGCCTTCAAGACCCCCAGATGGAAACATGCAAAAGCCTGGAACTGTCAACTGGAGTGAAGGTGGCACAAAGATGATTGCACATATTCCGTTTTACATTCTTGGTGAACACGAAGGTAAGAAATCTTCTCTGCATTTTTTCTTTAGATGGGTCAAAGATTGGGGAATAACAAAGGAAGAAGAAAATAAGGGTTTTTATGTCTTGCTCTCAACTGATCTCAACTGAGGAGCTAATTTTTTTTTCCAATCCATGAGCCCGAGTACATTTCATAGCTTGCTCAGTGCAGTGAACATATCTGCATTCGCCTGATGGATTCAAATAATGTTCAATTACAATCCGATTAGATTGGTTTAGATCTAGCTATGATTCATCTTGTTTTTCCGCCATTCAACTGAGCATTGCTTTGTGTTCCAGGTCCACCTTTCCATGATTTTTCCTTTTCAGATATCCTTCCTAGAAGATGATGGCTGCTTTTTTGAAACGGAATGCATCTCTAGTTTTGATTTGATATGTTCGGAACGGAATGCATCACTAGTTTTGATTTGATAAGAATCCTGTTCAGAACTTGATGGGTTTTTCCTTTTTCAATATCAACATGGATTCCTTTTGTGCCATAATAGCTAACACTATCAAATAGTTTCAGTTTGTTTTCATTCTACTACCTGTAAGTAACTTCATCTTCCCTCTGCTTTATTACTCCATTTGTTCATCATTTTAGTGAAGCAATTCAGTGTAGATGACCACCATCCCCATTGGCTAGACATGTTTAAAGCAATTGAGTGATTTTTGGTTTTGTACATCATTTTCAGACATGTTTTTAAAGCAAACTGCATCCGAGCAAAACGCATTCCCCAAAACCACCCTACATTGGGAAAACAGGAGAACAGGTTCAGGTTCTAAAAACCAGAGCTACAACAGGCAATCCAAAATCAAGATCTCCAAAATACAAACTTCAAAGCGTTAGGAGTAAGCATCAAAGCTCACTCCTCTTTACTCTTATCTCCATAAAAAAATTAAATGCTCCTATTCGTTTCTGTGTTTTTCTTGTACAATTATCTCATGTTCCTGTGCACTGCAACAACATGAACATGACAATTAGTACGACTTCCAGAAATTAAATACGAAAGTTTCTATTTTTCCCAATGTTGGAACTGGCAAAAGGAAAATATGAATCAGATCATCCACCATGGCATGAATGATTTTAAACACTTTAGCACCATCAGGACCTTATGCATCAATTCAACTAAAGATCAATGCAATGCTAGTTTCTTTTCCAAATTGGTTGAAGATTGATATGGTCAAATCCAGTCTACTTAGTTAAACTTGCGTGAGATTGAACTTTATTTTTTTATAAAAATTATACCGTTTGGCATGTTTTTGTTTGAAAAAATTGTTTGAAACAACATCATTTTTATATAAAAAACCCTGAAATGATGTCAATTTAGAGATGCTCGGACCCAGAAATTGTCAATAGAAGGACTCGTGTCTTGATAAAAGCTTCTCATCATTCTACCAGGCGACCTCAACAAACTATAAATGTTGCTTAAAGTCGTAGGAAATTCAATTCTCACATCTGTTCTTTCAATTCAATCGTCTTCAAGCAAAGCAAAAAAAGGTAATGTTCTTACGACTATCAAAGTCTGTCGAGGGTTATATTTCCAACCGGTTCAGATGCCGGACTATGGTGGCAACCCAACGCATTGTGCTAAATGCAAAACCATGGAGAGCAATTGTCCATTCCAACTCGCTTAACCAAAATAACCTGCAGAATTTGAAGACAGGAACATGGATATATAGTTTGAGACTTAATTCAAGTAAACTACAATACCGTAAAAAAATGTCTGGTTGGGGAGACGAAAACAAACATAAAAATAAATCTCTTTAAAATAATTTTAGATTGAATATATATCATTTCAAAATAGAAAAAGTAAAAGATATGTATCATCTGTTTCAAGTTTCTCTCTCTCTTTCTCTTTTAATTTTAAAATAATAACTGAAGAATTCAATTAAGAGTATACGAGATGATTAAGATATGAAGAGATGTTTATGAGATGGTTTGAATTATGCCAAAAATATGAGAATAATTTTATTTGATGATAATGCATAAAAGCAATGCTCGCAGACCTTTTTTTAATAGGATGGATGACTCGACAACACATAATTCATTCTATTTTTTTTTTATAAATAAACAAATGATAAGTGAAAAATGACATGTCGTTTACTAGTAAATTTATCAATTATTTCTAGTTATTGAAAATTTATGATGGGTGTTTTTAGACTCTAAAAACTTATATATTTTTTATCTTAAAATATATAAAAAAATATCTTAAATGTCTTAATAAATCAATAATAATCCTAAAACACCCTTAAATCAGTTAAAAAACTTAAAATTAAATTTATTAAAAAAATTTACAAGTCTTGATCTACCTTTTTTAACGGCATGAAAGTTTAAAAACATCACAATGATATTTATCTTATAAAGAGAAATTTATTGATACTATGATTAATTTTTTTGTTGCTAGAATTTAGACAACCCATCATTTTATCTCTAATTTCGTTTTTTTCCCACTACTTTCTCACTTTTTTCTCAAAATTTGGGGAATGAGAAGTAAAAAAAGAAGAAGAAGTTCAGGACCTAAATATAGAAGTCTAAAATTAAAGGGACCAAAGTTACACAAATGAAGACTTTTGGGATGGAATGATATTTTTCAAACGAAAATGGAAAAAAGCCCCTGTGTTTTTGTTATTACTACTGTCCTCCTTGTTTTAATTGTTTTATACTACAGTTTTAAAATATATTTCATTAAATTGGTCTCTAATTTAATTCTGAAATTTTGTCCAGCACCTTAAATTCTCAAGAATATACAAAGAGAACAGAAATAACAAGACATAAAATATCACAAACATCACATAGAATGAAGGAATTACAAAAAAAGAAAAGAAAAGAGAGGAAGATTCAACTGACAAATTAGAGAAGCAATAAAAAAAGAAGATATTGTTCAATAAGTAGTGGTATCCATACTGCTGCTGCTGCTGCTTTGTGAGGGAGAGAACAGTAACCAAAAGTATAAATACTTTTTGTTTTTTTTCTCCTCTGTATTAATAAGCCATAATGATCTTGATAGCGATGTTTAAATCACAGAGGGCTTGCATTATTGGTTTTCCCTTAGGGTTTCCATTTCCCCATTGGAGCAACGCCTAAGCTTGAGGCAATGAACCTAGAACTGAGACTGTCAAAGACGGAAACTATACCGTGATTGACTGGAGACATTTGAGTTTGGTCCCGTGATAGGAACAGTTGATAAGTTTTCTACAAATGATATCATTTAAGACGTTTTTATTGCTGGTTCTGAGCACTCTCTTGTTAGAACTCTTCAAGTGTTCCTCATCATCTTCCACATTTTTCTTGCCATGATCGTGAAAATCACTTCGTACGAAGGACGTGTATATATTAAATACCAGCTGATGAAGGCACGTTGCCTAAGCTGGCTATACGTCATTTGCCATCAAAGACAAGTAAGCACCTTCAGTTTTTGGTAAGTATGGATATCATTAGATTTATCTGGTTATAATTTTTTTTAATAATATTTATAATATGATAATTAAAGTTTCGATATATTTCTAAATTTTTGTTATCTCTCCCCTCTCTCTTGCCCGTTTAATATTTTTTACAAGATATCATTATTCTGAAAAGCAACAAATTATATACATCTTGTTTTCTAATTGTGAGATGTACAAATCATGCTATTTTTTTTATTTGTGTGCTATTCCATAAATATTTTTAATTAACCATGCTAATTTTCTTTTTAAATCCTATTTGTTATTAATTTTGTATCACCCCCTCCCAAACACTGTTCTGATTAAGAATTTATTTAAGATTATAAAAAATGCTATTTTTTAAAATATTGTTTTTAAAAATATATCAAAATTATTTTTTTGTAATTTTTTATATTATCATATTAAAATGATAAAAAAACTAAAAATAAATTAAATGTTTTCAAAAAAACATAAACCACATAAACTCGTACCACGATATACCAAACAATACCCAAGTCCTCTGTCGATTTGAAATGATACTGTAGTGGACTGAAAAGTGAAACATTTACTCTCTATCGTACTTCTAGTGTTCCTCGTTATGTTCCACGTTGTTCACTGTTGACTTGGAAAAAGATTTTGCTGGAGACGTATAATTTGTAATTTTGTACCATCCCTTTCCAATGAAAAATTTAAAATTTATTTATTTTTATTTTTTTCATATTTTTGTATTTTTTTATATATTAATAACAAAAATAATTTTAAAAATATATAGAAAATATTATTTTGTAATCCTCCTCCTCGTGGTGAATTTCTTGAAGCAACTTTATAAGCCATATGTAGTTCATTGTCAATTCTTGTGCATTTGAACTGATACTGTGCGCTCCGGGAATGCTGATATCATTTATCAATGAAGGCCTGAGAAGGAAGAAGGCGGTCTTGGTGAGATGAATCGGGACATGGAAGCATCATCTAGTCAATGCAGTTCACCATAGGTTCCAGCTACTAAATGACTGTGGAGGCGATAGGGACTGAGGCCCCAGCCAGCTGGAACAAATTAAAGTCGTGACTCCATAGAATTACAGCTAATTAATATGACAAGATCGATCAAATTAAGTTGGAAGTTTTGAATTTTGATGATGAATCAATCCTTGTTAAAGCATTAGAGTGCAGATCATATATATATATTCTGAGTATATGAAGGTTAGCCAGGACATTTGAGCAAGAAGACAACAAAAGATTTGTGAAACATTTATGCAGTCGACAGGTGTGGTGGTTTTTCCAGGATTGTTCTCAACACTGCTCTGAACAGGGTCGTTAATTCGTGCGAGATGATTTCGTGCGGTCATTATTGTTAATATATCCAGGACTGTTCTCAAAGCATCTTCTGCACTGTCATTGTTACTGGTTTAATTTTTCTCTCATGGCTGGCTTCTTCTATCATTTTTATTGTATATCTGGTGTCCAAGCCATAAACATCTAATCTCATAGAGCAACGTTTGATATATATATGTTTTTGTAGAGGATGAATGTCAGCTTTTTGCTGGATCAAGACCAAGATGTTTCTACAGACTCTCAATATTTTTCATCAGCTCTGAATGGAATTAATAGAGCTCATGATCCTAACACCAACTCTAGCTATCATTTGTTAGGTCCATGGGAGGGATATAAAGGAGCTCTTTTGCTTCATTTCTCATAGAAACACATTCGGCATAAAGCTGCCCATCTGTATATGCAGGTCTCCCGAAGGCATGAAATCTTGCTATTTCTCATGCCCTTTTCTTTAGGTTTTATATGTCATCAGATACCTCGACAAAATCATGTTCTTAATTAATTTCAAATAGTTACGAAATCAGCAATAGTTGGAGAAAATTATTCCATTAATTATAGAATATCACAATTCCCCCCATGAATTAATTCTACCATCTTCCAAGATATTATGGGACCATTTACAACAGGGGAAGCCGTTTTCGTGGATGTATCATATATAACGGAGCCATCCAGAAAAGAACCCTAGCCATGCAAATATAGGTCCAATAATTTTCTGACATCACTATCATAATCATGATATGGCTGAGAGACATCACTGCAGTTTCCTGCTCCATCATTGATGGTTGAAAACACTTAATCCCTTAAACTAAGACGATATATGTAATGCTATTCAGTTTTTGTTATAAATATTACTCAAGTAGTTCTTTTCCTTTGTTTTAGTCATTATAATAATATTTATTTTGACTCAAACAACTCTACTTTCTAATTTCTAAATTAAGATACAAAAATTATTAAAATCACGGTTCATTCTTTGTCAAGTTATAACTCATATCTTTTTCGTCACAAATATTATTCAATAAAAATATTATATAACTTAGTTTTTTTATTTGAATCTAAATCTTAGGATTTTTAATTAGCTAAATAGTCTTTACACACGTGTGTGTGTTTGTGTGTGTTGTCTTATTTATCATTCCTTAATATAAAAATCAATATCAAAGAATTCACAATAATACCATGTATTGGTATAAAAGAATTGTCATCAATAAGAACTGTGTTTGAACTATAATGATTGTGAATATTTTATAACATATCTGGATTACTTGTTATTTGATTAAAAGCTCTTGTATTTGAAATTCATTCTGTTTCAATAATAGTATTGTCTAAAGTGAAACTGAAAAAGCTTGTAATATGTTTTTATGTTGATTTGGTTGTTTTAGCTCCTACTAATATATTTTTGCAATATGATCTGCCACTTTACAGTACTGATAGGTTCCTTCTAGATACAATTCATATTTTATAGGTGTTATGCGATGTTCTCTAGATGAAGGAGGTCATTTTTGTTTAAGGTTGGAAGTGGGTCTAACAGTGTAGGTACGAGTCTTGTCTTTAGGTTGTTGTGTATGGAATCCTCTCCCATTAAATATAAAATTGTATCTATTTCCATAGTTTCTTGAAGAGTGTTTTTGAAAATTTTGGTGTCTTGGTCCATAGAATGCTAGCTGTGGAGTAAATGAGTTATTTGTTTAATTGGTGAACTAACTTTGTCTTTAATCTAGATTATTTAATTGAGAGACTAACTCAAAATAAGAAGGTCTTAGTAGTTTTAACATTGAGGCAGTGAAGGTCTCATATTGAGAGCCAAAATTTGTAAAGAGACAAAATCCTTTTCTTTTTCTTAAATTGGTTTTCTATAGTTGTAAGGTTGTTATATAATCCTCTGAAAATTTAGATATGTTCTTTAATGGTTTTGTCATTTTCTTTGCGGAGATATGCAACTTATTATTTAAGGGTGAATTCCTGTTCTTGTAAATCTTTTGTATATTCATTTTTTAGAGCATTCTAGATAGCAAAGACTAAATCTGAATTTACAGCAACGCCTAATGTTTCTTTTAAAAGTTTCCCAATCAACCAGCCATAAAAAAGGTGATCCATTTTTCTTCAGACAATTTATTCTTAGGCTAGTTTTGGTGAAGAATCTGTGGTGTTAGGTTTGATGTGATATATTTATTTGGGGTTGGATTTTTATTGGTGAGATGACTAACTAAATCTTGATTTTCTGCAAGAACTAATGCTTATTCTCTTTGTAATAGATAATTTATAGGGTTGATTTTGAGGGTAATGAAATTACCAACATTGAATGATGGAGTTGACATGTTGTGTGGTTTTGCTAGGATTGTTGTATATTTATAAACGACTTTGATACCAAGTGGAATCTCAAAGGATATTTTTTTTTGTTTATTCTTCTTCATCAATTCTCTACTGTGATAATCTCAGTGCTTTGCAAATGATGATCAATCCTATGTTTCACGCTCATAACAAACATATTGAGTTGGATTACCATTTTATGCATGAATGTATTGTCCTTGGACTTCTCATCACTTAACATATCTTTACTCACGATTAAATAACTGACATCTTCACCTTTATCAAAAATTGCATTGACTTACTTTAAAAGCAAACTATGGCTTCGACCACGACCTAGTTTGAGGAAGGATATTAATGATAATTGGATTAACTAGGCAATATAGGTGTTGTTGGAATAAGATTAAGATAAATAATGAAGGTGTCATGATAAGAGCATCATGGAAATAAACCAATCTCTTACTAACAAGCATGGTGATGTTAGAGGACATTATGAAAACAAAATAAGACAAAAACTAAAGGAGATGCTGGATGATATTATGGAAACAAATCAGCAACATTGACAAATTATAAAGATATTATTGAAGAGCATATTATAGAATCAAATCAACTAAGAATTTAGTTAGTTAATGTATCCAAATTAAGTAACTTACTATGTTATAATAACCGGTAGCTCTGTATAATAGTATTGGTGCATATTTATGTTGGCTTTACATAAACATAGAAACTTTCTTGTCCTTTAAGATTTTTACTTGATATCAAGTCGTTAATGAATGTACAACAATATTTTTTTTTATTGTGTATTAACTCACAAAATATTATTCATTTCAATATTTTTTTCTATCATTGACTTTTTTTCTAAATTTATATTTTTTCTTCTCTAATTTCATGATTTAACATTTAATTTATTGAAGATTTAACTTTATAATTTATTATGGTTTGCTTTATATATGGTTAGCTTGGTCTTTTAACCTATATAATGGATTTAGCAGGTTAATTCCATTAACTTGATTTTTTATATATATATTTTATGATTTTTTTAATTTTATTATTTAGAATTATATTGATTAAGAATTAGACTTTATAATTTATTTTGATTTATTTCCTATAAGGTTATCTCAATCTTATGATTTAAATTAAAAGTTTGGCAGGTTAACCTAGTTAACTCGAGTTTTTTTTTTTTTATAATTGAAATTTTTTAATTTCATTCTTCAGAATGAAGTTGATTATGAATTAGACTACGTGGTTTATTTTGCTTGCTTTCCATGAGATTATTACAATTTTATAACTCGAGTCATGTATTTTGCGGGTTAACCCAAATAGACTTAGATTGTTTTATTGTGTCTTGTTTCTAGATTGATTTTTTTTTTAACTTTCAACAATGTGTTTATTGAAAATTAAGGTTTATAATTTGTTTGGATATTTTTCTATGGGGTTATTATAATTTTATGACATTGGTCACATGTTTAACAAATTAACCTGAGTTGACTATGTTATTTATTTGTTTACTTTTTATGAGATTTTTTCAATCTCATGACTTAGATTATGGATTTAGAAGGTTTACTCGGGTCAAGATTTTTTTAATTATTTTTTTCAATTTCATTCTTCAACATTGGTTTAATTAGGAATTGAGTTTTATAATTTGTTTTGATTTGTTTTATAAAGGATTATTATGGTATCATGATCCAAATTAAGGATTTAGCAGGTTAACTGGCATGATTATCTCAGATCGATTCAATATATTGTCAATTTCAATAATAATTTTTGAAGAAAATGTTGTTTTGAATTCTTGTAAATCAAACCATATTTTATCCGTTGTTTTGGTTGCTTTAGGATTCATCAAGTCAATTAAATTATATCAAGTCAATCTCTATACGATTAAATTTTTTTTACTGTAAAAATAAAAATATTAGTAGTGTCTAGATATTTTTTTATATGATAAAAAAAAAGTTTGATCCAAATCACAATATAGTGCAGATGTTGTACCTAAATAAATGATAACCCATTCACCCTTTCTCCTCATCCTTCTCTGCATGCATCCTGGCAATCATAGCTTAAAAGAACCCCTCAATTATATAACACCATGAGGTCCATCAATAACAAGGCAGAAGTTAATAGTAAAAACTTATAGAACCACCTGTAGTTTCTATCGTGAAACAACTGTGTAAAACTGGACCACCTGGTGTCCATGCATTCGATTTTCAAGCTTATCAAGCAATGACCCTGAGTTTGTATAAGTAACTTTTGCCAGTTCCAAAACCTGTAATATATAGGACTAATAATACAGATCCATCCTGATCTATCACAAGCTCTTTCATTCACTGGAATAGAAGGTGAACGCATGTGTACTTTGTTGAGACACTGCCGATGAATTGGTCCAATTTCATTACAAATCAGCAGTATGCATCTTTTCTTGTATTAATTAATATCTCAACGCCATGCCTGTTTCAAGAAACTGACGGAAATGGTGTACACGTGAATTGAGAAGCAAGGGATGTGGAGCCAAAGGTTCTAAAAAAGACCTACAGTCTTTTCATGTAAATGTCTTGGTACAGTCCTTGCCGGATCGTTGGTGTCGTGGGGCTTCCATTAATATGATAATTTTGTATGTAGTTTATTATGTGGATCAAGATTTTTCTTGCACGAAGGCAGCAAAGAAGGAGACCAACCTTAATCAGCATTTAAGGCTGTGTTGCTTTCTCCGGGAAGTTGTTTTTCCAGCAAGGAACTTTTGTCATTAGCTGTGTCTTCCAGGATTAAATTGAAGGGCATTAATTCTTTCGAAGCAAAGCATGAATTTTGTACATTTTAATATTGTCTTTAATTCTCGCTTTTTTCAGATAGCACACCATGCTTACAAGTTCAAAAGGTTCCGACAAGGTGTGGCATAATTCTATAGTCATCAAGGCTTTTGCAACCTGGGATATATATATATCCTAGTGGTTAAAATTTGATTTTACACTTGATAATCTCAAATTCAAATATTAAAAGAGATCAATAGCAAGGATTTAGAAATTTGAGGTCATTGTGCTTTATTCATAGTCCATATTCAGATGAATGTTCCAATTAATTAACAAAAAAGAAAAGATAGGCAACTTGGTGTTGTTCCAAAACCATGCATGTAGAGCTTTCTGAAGAACCTTTTAATCGTCTTTTCAACTTTGTTCTTTCCAAGTCTAAGCTAGGAGGGTAACGATAGTGATTGATAGATACATTCATCTAACTATGCACCGAAATTCAAAACACATAAATCATACAATAGATTCCGCCTTTATTAAGGAAACATAGAAAGCATATATATAACCTAAAGTTAGTAACAATTCTTTTCTTTAGAAACTTGGCCTCAATTCCATTTCCTCTCAAGTGAAAACTAAGGTGATTATGCATTCAAAACAGAGACCACAAACTCTTGGATAATGTTTGATTATTATTTTGGAATAAAAAAAGATGGAGGTTCAAAAAACAAAGAATGTCTTTAATTGTGAAAGTTAAAACAAAAGCTTTTATCTTTGTTTCAAAAGACTTTACCGATTCTTGTTCTTTTATTTATAAAAAGGGATAGAGAAGATAGATCTAAATAAATTTATTTTCCATAAGTGTCTCTTTAAATATTTCATAATTTTAATCTTTATTATTATATTAAGACATAGATAATTGATTTTGATTAACCTGATCTTTACTATTAGATTTGAAAATATGAAAGTTATTTTTTTAGAAAAAAACAATTAATTAGAAAAAAAATAATTATATAAAAGTCTTTTTAGAAAAAAAATTAATTAATGGTCATGTGACCCAAAAAACTACAGCCAATCAATTCTTACTCTTAACACGCCTACTTTTTCCAATCTTGAGAAGTTAATCAATAGTTAATTATATAAAAGAGACACTTATCAAAAATTTCTCATAATTAAATGATATATTCTCTGTAAGCAGATACTTTTATACATGTAGGGCATCCTTTATTTCTAGCCAATGGTGACACTGCACCACTCTCTATTTAACATAGACTCCTCTTTCTCTTTCTATAGTTATTTTCTTCAATGTGCCATTAGCATTCATTAATTGCCCAACAAACTTAGCACCATTATCATTAACATTCATTTAAATGAGCAAGTAAAAAGATAGGGTTAAAAAGGATCAAAATATTAATTATTTTATTATTTAAATTTGAAAATATAAATATTATTAAGAAAATGACTAGAAAAAAAAAATTATTTGTAGGAGTGCCAGCCTCTACAAAACCTGTATATAATTCTATAATCAAGCCCGCATGTCTTCTTCCAGTTTCACGACCATGAAAAACCAGTATTATCTGTGAAGTTTTTTTCTGACTTCGTCACTATCCATGTGGAAAAAATAGAGCCAATGTTTAAGCAAGATTAGGTTCCGAATGGGAATTTGGTCGTCCCCCCCAACAACGAATATACAAGAGGGCAGGAGTAGGTTTAAGCCACTTGGAAGATAGAAAATGTTTTGTTTAATCCAAATGAGATCTTACAAAATCCTCAATCTTAGGAATGTCAAAAGGCAGATGCGAAGTCAACTATCATTGATTAGTGACTAGAACATAAACATACTTTGTCAGGAGAGGAGAAGAAGAAGAAGAAGAAGAAGAAGAAAGGAGTTGTAGATATGCTTATTTATGTTGGTTTGATGAGTTTATTTCTGATGAAAAACTAGATCAAAAAAAGAAGAAGAAGAAGCTACTGTGTATTGTTTTCTAGACCTGGAAAAAGCTTACGAGGCACACCCGCTAGCTAGACATGACTAGACGCGGATTGTCCTGTGTAAAGGGCTCCCACATTGGAGACAGTATTATTGAAGTGTACCTAGCCGGCATTATTGTGCCTTCTTGTGATCTTAACCATTCACTTTAGGGATTCATTACTCTCGTGCAGCTACATCAACACCGACAAAATAAATTTTAGAACAAATGATGAATTGTTTTTTCTAACAAAAGACTTTTTATAATTAATTTATATTATTTTTTATTATATTTTTTTAAATAGAAGACTTTCAACTTAAAACATGTACTTTTTATATATATTTTTTAACAAATAAATAAAAATAATAAAATTTAAATTCGTTACTATTTAATTATTAAAACTCTAATATTAAAAAACCAATCCAATTTAAAAATTTAAATTATTAAATAAAATTTTAAAATTTAATTTATATTATTTTCACCATCAAAATATTTTTCTGGGAGTTAAAATTAATGCCATGCATATGCCCTTTATCAAGCTCTAAGTTTTGTTTACATGAATGATATGAAAAAGAAACCTAATTAAAGGATTAAGCCTTGCATGTTTCATTATAATTCATGAGAGGAGAATTTAGATCCATAGGTCCTATAAAATAATTTAAAGTTCAATGTCCATTCATATGATATAACGACAGCCGGCCTTTTACATGTGATTAAAATGCTGGCATTCTCTAACGATCAGTAAATTATTTGGATATCATAGAAGAACTTGTGAAGGTAATTAATCCTTCATTACATGTGTTGATTTTATGGCCAATTGGGCATCGAAAATGTAATAACTTGGCCAATTAAGTTCTTTTTATACTTACCTCAATTACCTTGTTGCTAAATTAAGTTAGGAAGAAGATTGTACCAAAAACAATCGAGTTAGGAAAACGATAGTTTAACAATAATGTCCCAACATTTTAACAATGTACGTAAAAGAACCAACCATAGAAAATATGATGATACATTGGCTAACTTTCTTTATCTTAACTGGGTTAGGCTTCTGCTNTATATATATATATATATATATCTTGTTGAGGAGGGCTTGAGGCTGTGGACTTGTGAGGAATACACTTGAGGAGCTAGACAACCTTGACAAAGCCATAAATATTTTAGAAACAATTAATTAATGCAAATACTCTTAAAGCATGCGATCACTTATTATTAATAACCATTTCGGGGAAAAAAGAATATTGAATGGACGTCAGCCTATGCCAAGCAAAGCCAATAAAAAATATTGGTGACTGAAAGCAACGAAGTCATACTTAGAGGTCATTTTATCTTTCAATAAATAATGTGTGCTTAACCCATTTTTTTATGCTTTTTCCCCTCTCAAGTCTATAGTTTGGACACACCATTCCACCCGATGATGGGTGCCTATGAACGTTGCCTTTCAACGAATGACTTGGAGAAAAGGAGTCGATCAAGTTCCGATCTAATTTGAAATTTTAACAAGTTAAAATTAAGAACATCAATCGTTCTTTCTTGCGATGTATCATCAAAAGCAAGCCACAATCACATGATATTCCTTAGCTTGAACACACCATATATTGCATGGGTATATAAGCAAGAAAAACCACGCCACTTTTACCTTAACTTTGAACCTTTAGGCTAAATGATAGGTAAGGATATTAATTAGTTTTAGGCAAACTACCACACTTAATTAATTAACCAAATGAGATGTATGACAATTAGCTCATCTCTTGATTCCATAATAAAAGAGGTTGTGGTTGAATAATGTTTTTTTTATTTCTTTGTTTTTTTGTTTGTTTTAATCTATATTTTTATTTCTAATTTCATACTTCAAGATTTAATTTATTTAATATCAAGATTCGGCTTGCTTTATATATAGTTAATTTAATCTCATAACCTGTATCACTAATTTAGCAGGTTAATTCGGTTGGCTAAAGATTTTTTTAATTTTTTTAACTAATAATTTTTTTAAAAAATTTTACTCTTCAATATTAGACTAATAATTATACTTCATGATTTATTTTGATTTGCTTTTTACGAGGTTATCTCAGTCTAATAACTTTGTTTGCAGGTATGGCAGGTTAATTAATTAATCTAGTTGACTCAAGTTTTTTTTTTGAATTGATATTTTTTTTAATTTCATCCTTTAGCATGAATTTGATCGTGAATTAGGTTTTATAATTTATTTTGGCATACTTTCTTTGAGGTTATCCTAATTTTATGACTTGAATTATGTGTTTTATGGGTTAATCTGGGTAGACTCAGGTGATTTTATTGAATCATGTTTTTAAATTGATTTTTTCTTGATTTCAACCTTAACAATGAGTTTATTAAAAATTAAGTTTCATAATTTATTTTGATTTACATTCTATAGGGTTATCATATTTTTATGACCTTGATCGTGAGTTTCATAGGTTAACTCAAGTTAACTTATATCATTTTTTTTGTTTACTTTTTTATGCTATTTTGATCTCATAACCTAAGTCACAAGTTTGGAAAGTAACTCGAGTTAATTTTTTTGCTATTTTTTAATTAATTTTTTTAATTTCATTCTTCATCATTAAATTAATTAGGTATCAAGTTTCATAATTTGTTTTAATTTACTTTATCATGATTTCTTAATTTAAGTTGTAAATTTGGCAGATTAGCATGAATTAATTCAATTTATTATCATTTTAATATTTTTTTTAAAAAATATATTGTTTTAATTTTTTATGAGATAAAATACTTATGTTTTTATCGATCATCCGGGTTGTTTTTTAACCCATTAAGTTGATTAAGTTATATCAGGTCAACCTTTATACAATTTAGATTCTTTTTTTACTAGAAAAATATTACAAATACCTTAATGTTTTTTTTTTAAAAAAAATTAATCCAACACGCAATGCATGCTAGTACTCTATTTATTACCTTTTCATACCTTTGAATATCATCTTTTTCATAAAAGAAAAATTAATTTACTCACAAACAAACAAATATGATATGTCCGTATATAAATCATCCCAGTTAAATCACGAAGACCAACTATAGCAATTAATCCAGTTCACGTTAGATTAATATCACATAATAGACTAAATTGTATTTAGTTAATATATATCACATGATAGATTATACAAATATAAAAAAATATAAACATGTTTAATTTGAGAGATAAAAGCAAGGATATAAAAAACAATTTTAATGTAAATTTCTAATATTTTTTTTAAACAAGAAAGACATTGAAACACAGTACACCGAATGCTAGGTGACAAAATTATAATTCAAGCAACATTATTGATTTTCCTTCTCAATCTTAAATTCAGAAATTATCAAATAATTACGATCCTCTTGTATAAAGCCAGCGCATGCAAGGAAATTTTCAAATTATATGTGACACGTGGTTAGCATCAATGAAATTCTCAATCCAAAATTTCAAAGCTATTTTGTTTTTTATTTAACGAATGAACAATTTCTCCTTGTACAAACAAAATGATAAGTCTAACTCTCTATGCCTGTTTATTTTTGTATTTAAAAAAATATTTTTTATTTTTTAAATTAATATATTTTTAATATTTTTAAATAATTTTAATGTAATAATATTAAAAATAATTTTTTAAAAATAACCCAAATAAACTCTAGTTAAGTGACTTGTTGTTCAATATTGCACTTGGCTGAAATACAAGCCCGCCGAAAAATAAATAAATAAATAAAAGGGGTGGCATGTAGTCTCTGATGTTGCATATCTACTATATATCTAATGATTTGCTGCCAAATTAATGTCAAACCCTCTGAAATTTAACTTCCCCGACACCCTTCGGCAGACTGATGCCAAGATTCCAAGTACATAACCAGTAATCCTCATCGATTTTTTATCCAATCGCTTCTATTCAGCTATATATACACATACATACCATATAGTTCCTCCCAAGAACAACCCAAGAAACTTCATTTATAGAAATGGAAAACTCAATGAGCTGCAAACCATTCCCTTCTTCTTCTAATGAGAAGACAACTGATGACAGTTTTGAAGAGAGTGGTTGGACTATGTACTTCGAGGATTTCTTTGCCCAAAACAATAGAGAGGACCGTGATCATGATTTCAATGAGCATAGTTCTTTCTCATTTGATCATGATGGAAGTTCTTCGATGCTCTCCGATGCTGCTTCTTTGGCTGTGATGAAGTCTGCTGGTGATCATCACCGTGAAAAAGTTGTTGGGTTACCTATTAATAACAAAAGTTTCAAATACAATTTAAATCCCAAGAAAAGAAGAACCAAAGGAGCTTTGCTTGATGATGCTTTGGAGGATACTGCTAGTTCTCCTGTTAATAGTCCTAAGGTTAGAAATATTAATCCCTTCTTCTTCCCTTTTTGTTTCTTTTGGTCCGCTTTCCTGCCTTAATTATCAATCTATAGTCAGCTATATTCTGGGGTGTTTTTAGTTTCTTCAGATTATCTTTGTATATGTCAATTACCTTATACTTTCCGTGTATGTTCTTAAGTCAACCATCTTCTTCTTCTTTTTTCCAGGTAAATGATGGTAAGATGATAAGCCAATACAAAAGGAACACAAAACAGAAAGATAAAATGGAAATTTCACAGGTAATTAATAACCATTTCTGAGGTTTTAATTTATTTTTTATGAATGATAGTAATTTTATCATTCTATGGTTGTCTTTTTGGTGGGTTTCATGTCATCCTGTCTAACAGCAGGATCTTGTGGATTTTGTTGTAATATAGGACAAAGCAAGTGCTTCTAGCCAGATAGACATGAGAAGTGATTTGGGTTTTATCTCGAGGGAAAGTGACAACACGGAACTGAAGGAAAGGGGTCTTTGCTTGGTTCCTTTGTCTATGGTAGTAAATTATCTTGGTTAAATCCACATTTCCTCAGCAGCTCCCTCTCTCTCCCCACTCTAGGTGGTACCCTGTGGCCGTGGGATTGAATGAACGAAAAGTATGTTTGGTTGCATATGATGGGGTTAAGATCCACCATCATCTGTGTGGCATAACATATACATACATACATATATATATATGTGTGTGTGTGTGTGTGTGTTAATTTCATGCAAAATTGCTTCTCAAGACAAAGGGATATGCGAAAACGCAATTTAAACCTAGAGATATATAGAGGAGGAGGAAGCACATTTTTTTTTTTTTGGATTAGAGGGTGATGGAGCCGAAGTTGACGGAAATGCTGCAATTTTTAGTTAGAGTTTCTCTCCTATATGCCATCATGATGGATTATTAAGCAATTAAATAACTAAGTTTTACAATGAACAATGTTTCTTTCTATTCTCTTCGAATTGTATTGCTTGGCACAATATCATGGAGTTGTATTAACGGGAACTAAATCATGTATTACCTACTTATTTTTCAGCTCATCCAAATAATTTCACCTTAATTTTGCCTCTGAAATGTTAAAGTTAATTAAAAATGAATAATTAGCTAGGTATCTTCTTGGATGTATAATGTTTTCGAGCATTGAGATTAAGTCTTTCTTTTCAATTTATATTTTAATGTTGTGTGTTGTGTGGGTTATGTGTGATTAATTAGGCTTTTTTTTTCAAATAATTAGGTATCTTCTTGGATTTATAATGAGAATTTTTTTTAAAAAGAAATTATCTTCAATTTTTCAAGGTAATTCAGGCCTGCAATGGAACCTTGCTTCTGGTTCGGATGAGCTAGTCCACCAAACAACCTAACAATTATACTCCTCAAGTTGCCCTTCATCATTCATACCTAAACATCTCAATAGCTAATTAACTTAGTTATTCTAGAAGACCAAAACATAAAATTTGAGGGATTTTTCAGGGAAGAGGAGGAGGAGGAGGATTATTTATTCTTGTATTAATTAATTCTATTATTTATCCTCTTTCCAAAAAATAAAAAAGATACTCACTTGCAGTTGAAGCGTGCACCACAAGGAGAAATCTCACACCAATAATATATATATATATATATATTAATTTTGTTTCAGAATTAATGATGAAAAAAAAAAGATTATATATTTCTAAGGTTTTTTCCTCTTGCTTTGGAAGTGAGGCTTTTAATTTTATGTGACTTGAATCTCGAATACAAAGAGAGGAGCAATTTTAGTTTGACTCCTCCATTATTGTGAGGATGAAATTGAATATAATCCATTAAAAAACAGTAATTTAAAAATGTGGCAATGCAGCCAAATTGGAACAACTACAGCACCACATATATCTGTGCCGACGATCCCGACACGTCATTATTAATTATCATCTCATTATTCTCTCGCATGTGTATGCTCCTTAGTTCAATTAAAAAAATCTCCTTAATTCCCATTCACAATATTCCTCAGTCCTTTATTAGTTTGGTAAAGATTTAAAGATAAAGATTATTGAAGAAATAATAAATTTGAACTCAACCGCTAATAAAATTAGTTATTGCTAATTATTATATTTATAAACAACCGCTAAAGTTTTTACATTTTAAAATTAAAATTATTAGTGTAATTTACCATCATTAAAGGACATGTGACCACCGAACTCCTAAATTTAGGAGGGTTAATTATAAAGATTTATCTTTTGCATGTGATTCTCTTGTTTCAAACTTTGGTTATGTTGACATTATTAATATTGTTGGCAATATGCATGACACGCACCTTTGGTCTAGGCACATTTACTATGTTAGGTAGAGCCTAGTTTTGTTTTAAGGTTTTTTTTTAATTATTATTAAATCTGATGTTTGAGTTTGAATTTCGATTATTTCAAATATTTATTTATTATTTTTATTTATGATAGTTTGTGTTTTTAACACTCTTTCTCTTTTATCATTAATCTTTTTAGATTCATTAGGTGATTTAGACTTGACATCAACATTTGTTTTTGAATTTTTTTTATTACATGTGTAGTAATTCGAATTCAATTACTCTAATGTCTTTTTTCCGGATAAACATGAGGGATTGTGGGTTTTATACACACTGCAAGTTTAAAACATTCTTATTTGAGCAGGTATGCAGCAGTGATTATTAATATTATTCATAGTTTTTATATATTTATCATTAATATTATTGTTTTTATATATTATTGAAGTATGATAACTCTGGTTTGTTTAATTTTTTTTATTACATGTATAGTAATTCGAATTCAATTACTCTAATGTCTTTTTTCCGGATAAACATGAGGTGGTTGTGGGTTTTATACACACTGCAAGCTTAAAATATTCTCATTTGAGCAGGTATGCAGCGGTGATTATTAATATTATTCATAGTTTTTGTATATTTATCATTAATATTATTGTTTTTATATATTTTTATGTATTATTGAAATATGATAACTCTTGTTTGTTTCGTAATAATTGAAATCATTGTTTATAAATTCAATTGCATTCTAAAGGAATAGAATATTATCATCACAGTTTGTTTTATAAATAGGATTGATATCAATGAATTTTGAATTTTGATGGGTATCATGTATTTTTTTATGTAATAAGGAAAAGTAAATACTCACCCTCTACCTAATGATGTCTTTTACTTTGATACATTAGCTGGATACTTATATGTTCTGCTCCCTTAAAAACTTGCAGGAGTACTTGTCTACCATACCCCCGGTCACAATAACAATAATGGAAAGCCATAAATTAAAAAGTGATTTTGAATTGTGCACTACAGAATTCCTATATTTATACAAATTTTTTTATCGATATTTATATTATCATTTTATCATCAATGAATTTACTAATTAAATTATAGAATAAAATGCTTTATTAATAAAATTCTAATAAATAATTTTTAATTTATTAGTGAGTCTATCAGTAATAAAAAAAATATTTATTACTGATAAATTTACTAACAGAAAAGACATGTTAAAATTTTATTTACTTACTTCATTTCATCAGTATTTTCCTTGAGAAGCTTGTCATAATCGACATAAATATTGTTTGTAATTCCGTTGGTGATTATTTAAAAAAACTTATTTTAACATAATTATAAAATAATTAAATAAATATAAATCAATACTCCATAATGCTCAAGAACTGAGTTGCTTGGAAAAAAAATCAACTCAAATAAATTTGCAACAAATAAAAAATAAAAAAAATAAACAGTAATAACAAAAAAATAAATAAATCAACTAAAACAATTTCCACCACACCTAGAAAATGTATTTAAGAACCCATAATCTAGCAACAAATAAAATAATTTAATTGAAATTGAAATTGAATAAAAAAATTATTTCATATGAGAAAAAAAATCCTACAATAAAATTCATACACTTATTAAAAAACCTATATATATATAATGAAAAAAACACACACACAAAAAAAAAGAAAAATCTTACTTTAATGTAGTCACAAGTGAAGTTGAGAGGAGAAAAAAACAAGTTCATAAACTATGTTAATTAAAAAAACTAAGAAGAAAAAAAAATGAGAAAAAGACATACTTTAGCGTAAATGAGAGGAGGAGTTGAGAAGAGAAGAGAAGAGAAAAAAGAAAAGAAATAGATGTTGATGTTTTTTACATAAAAGGAAGATAGAAGAGGAGGAGGAGAAGGCGGCATGTCTCTTGTGAAATGAGAGATTCTAGTTTTTTAATTGAGGTAATTTACTAATAGGTTTCCCGATAGATAATTAAATATTTATTTTGTTAGCAATTTAGTTTATAATATTTAATTTAAAATTTAATTTAATCAAGAATTTTCAGAAACCCTCCAAATATCGGTGATGCCTTCTCAATCCATCAGTGATTTTATCTATAATATTTAATTAAAAATTCTTAGAAACCCGTCAAATATCGCTAATGATTTTTTAATTTGTAAGTGATTTTATTTGTAAAGAACAGTAATTAATAGTGCAATTGAGAAGTTAACAGTTGTAGAACTTTATAAAAAATACCGACAGAATTAATTCGCTGGTGACATCTTTTATAATTTACATAATGAATAGTGTTATGGAGAAGATAACAGTTTACCAATAAGTGGAAGAACGGATTTTACTAATGATATTAATATTGTCGATATAAATAATGTATTTTTTGGTTTTGTTTTAATTCCTTCTTCTTCTATTGGAATTTTCTCGGTATATATCAAGAAAATATTTTTATTAGTAAAATTCACAGTAATTTACCAGCAAAAACATTCTGTTAATATTTTTATTTGTATTTATAAATTTTATAATAGTAATAGTTATATTAAAACTATGATTTTGAATCATGATCAATTTAGAATAGTTATTTTCTTTAAACTATGTCATCTCCCTAAATTCTTCTAGATGTGTTGTTTTTCAATAAACAAATCCATAATCTTTTGTAAAAAATTAAAAAAGGTGTTGGGATTGAATTTTGAGGGTCAGATTCAAGTTGGAGTGGTCTTTAATATAGCTATTGCAGGTGGAGTTTTTTGAGATTATACTGGTGCTTGTCTTCATGATTTTGACGACAATATTGGTGTTTGTTTTTAATTATTTTTTTTAAAATCCAATATCAATTGAATTTTGTATTAAATATATTATTATTTATAAGAATTTCTTTCTTAAGAATCAAAGTTTAGGTAAGTTGTCTAGCTTGTTTTTTCAGTAAGCTTTGGTATTCTGAAAATATAATAAAGAGATTGTTCTCTTTTTCTTTTATTGAAGATTATCTACGGCTTTTAGAGTATTTTTCAAACTCTTTTCATTCAATCTCTTCCTGATTTTCCTTTCTTTCCTAATTTACTCAATCAATTGATTCAGAAATCTTGGCAATGTTTAAATAGTTCATGTTTTTAGAGAATCCAATCATTGTGCGGACTGACTTGCTCACCATGCCTTTTCATTTCCTCTATCATTCATCACTTTTCATCTATTCCTTGAGGTTGTTTTTCTATTGTTCAAGAGGATAGCTGTGGGATATGTTTTCCCAGAGTTTCCCATATGTAATGCCTTTAGGACTTGCCTAGATTATTGACATGTGTTATAGATTAAATTTTTATTAACTAAAAAAAGTTGTTTAAGTGTTAATATTTTTTTTTAAATTATACAGGGTTTAACTCAAAGTGATCTGATCAACTTGATGAATTCAAAAATAACTTGGATGATCAATAAAAGTATAATTTGATTTAAAAATATTCAAAACAATATCTTTTTAAAAAATATTAAAAGGATAACATATTGATCAGTTTAGGTTAACTTGTTAAATTAACTACATGTATCATGAAACCATGATAACTTTATATAAAACATGTCAAAAAATATTAAGAAATCTAATTCTCAATCAACTCAATGTTGAAGAATGAAATAAAAAAAAAGAATTAAAAGAATAACTAAAATTAACCAGTCAAATTCATGACCTGAGTCATGAGAACATGATAACCCTATAAAAAATAAATTGAAATAAATTATGAAGTTCAATTCTTAATTAACTCAGTGTTAAAAAATAAAATTAAAAAAAATCAATGAAAAAAACTGATCTAGATTAACCTTTCAAACATTTGATTTGGATCATGAGATAAAGATAACCTTATAGAAACAAAACTGAGAAAATGAGTTGGGTTAACATGGGTTGCGCTGTTAAACTCGCGACTCAAGTAATGAGATTGAGATAACCAATATAAAAAAAAAATTATAAAATATAATTCTTAATCAACTCATTCTCAAAGAATAAAAAAAAGAGTCAATCTAAAAAAAAGATACAATAAAAAACATGGATCAACTCAAGTTAACTTATAAAAACTCGTAATCCAAATTATTAGATAAGAATAACTTAATAAAAAATAAACAAAAAACACATGAAGCCTAATTTCTTATTAATCTAATGTTGAAGGATAAAATTAATATATATATATATATCAATTGAAAAACTCGAGTCAACTGAATTAACCTTCCAAACCCATAACACAAGTTATGTGATTGGAATAACCAAATAGAAAATAAATTGTAACAAATCATGAAACTCAATTGCTAATAAATAAAATTTTAAATGATTAAAAAATATTATTAAAATAAATAATGTTTTATGAAGTGGTGCACATTTAAATCACCATCTCTTTTAAAATATCCTTCTTTTAATTAAAAAAAAAGTCAGTTTTATATAAGTACTTTTTTTTTGTATTTACACTAATTAAATTTTACTTTTTTTTTAACATCACCTTTCAACAAATTTAATTTCTGAAAAATGTTATTTGGTTATAGTACATTGTTTCCTTTTGTTATTATCCACTACTAAAATATTTATTTTAAAAAATAGAATAATTAACATTTTATGAACTGCAAATTTTATTTACTTCATGTTTCTTTAATTGATTTTTAATTTTAATAATTAGAGAAAAACATTCTAATAATATTTTGATTATATATAAAATATACTCCATGGTTATAATAAAAATAAAAGGTTACATGATTTATCAATATAATTTGTTATAAATGTGGAGTGGGAATAATAACCCATTAAAAACTAACACCATCTGAATTAAAAAAAATGAAAAAAAAAGGCTTCAGAACATGAAAATAAGAAAAAACATTTATTATCACTAAAGAAGGAGGCTAGATATAAAAATGTAAAATAATTTTCTGTTATTAAGCTGGAATCAAGATTTTTGAAGATGCTTAGCATGAGAGGAGTTAAGGTTAAAAAATAAGAGCACAAAAAAACAATTATCAAATGTATGAGTAGTTTTATGATTCAAGTAATATGTTTTATGGATGAACTTGAATAGACATATTATTTTATTGTGTAATGTTTTTAAATTGATTTTTTTATTTTAATTTTAATAATGAGTTTATTAAAAATTAAGTTTTATAATTTATTTTGATTTACTTTTTAGAAGATAATTGCAATCTTATGACTTTGATCACATGTCTAGCAAGTTAACTCGAATTGACTTATATTATTTTTTGTTTATTTTCTTTGAGGTTATCATGATCTAATGATTTAGGTTACGAGTTTAAAAAGTTATTCACGGTTTTTTTTGCTATTTTTTTTTCAATTTCATTCTTCATCATTAAATTAATTAAAAATTAAGTTTCATAACTTATTTTGATTTGTTGTATCATGGTATCATGATCTAGGTAAAAAATTTAATAGGTAAGCTTGGATAAATCCAATATGTTATCATTTTAATATTATTTAAAAAAAAGATATTGTCTTGATTTTTTTGAGATAAACTATTTATATTTTTATTAATTATTCAGATTATTTTTAAACTCATCATATCAATTAAATTATATAGAATCAATCTTTATACAATTTAAATTCCTTTTTTACTATAAAAATGTTACCAATACCTTACTATTTTTTTTTAATTAATTCAATCCGCAAAACATGGTAACGATCTAGTCTAATCTATTTGTAGCCTTTTTGTACCTTTATATATTATCTTTTTCATAAAAAAAAATTAATTTACTCATAAACAAACAAACAAATATGATATGTCCATATACGAATCAACCTGATTAAATTACAAAGACCAATTATATATATATATATATATAGACACACACAAATAACAAAATCTTGCTTATAAAAGTTTGGAAAGGCAAATGAAGCTTGTAACAGGGCCTTGTTTGAAGGGGAGAACAAATATTTTAATCCTTATATGTCCAACCAAGAATTTAAATTTAAGATCATTATATAGGAGCAAATTAAAAACTTGAATTTGAGATCACAGAGAAAATAAATCTTTTAATTCTAAGTTTTCAACACTTAATTACTATTTAGATAATTATTCATGACAAATCTTATTTGATGCGGCCATAACCTTCAAAATTTTAAAAAATTATAAATCTCATACTTATACAAGGGGTTTTTGTTTTTTATATAAAGCAGCCTGAAAAGTTTTAGATAATTTTACTGAGGGCTGTATAATTTTGATTTTGTTTGTAACTTTAAATTTTTATTTTTTTAATATACGGCTGTTATAAATAAATTTAAAAAAAATAAAAAAATAAATTATTTTAACTTCCACAACGCTCCCGAGATAAAATGGAGACACGAAGGACTGTTAATGGTATGTACGAAGGGCAGCAAGTACTGACCAAGCCAGCAAAACATACAGAAACGTATTCATGAATGACCCCTCCGTCGAGAGATGGCGAATTGGAATGCTTTGGGAGCATCCTTGAGTGGGTGGCAACCAGCACAAAAAGAGTCCAATCAAGGTCATGTCGACTATCCCTCCCGGAGAAGCCACCCAATCACCCATTTCCCCACTTCACTTGGCATTGCTTGCCGTCCAAAAATCCTCCATTGTCCATCCTTTCATACCCCTTTTTTTTACCTCTTTTGTTTGCATCCTTCTTGCTCCACATAAATGACAACCGTAATTGATTGCACTCCATGAATCTGGCTAGTGGATTCAGGATATGGTCGGTAATCTGATTAGTTTTCTTTTCCCTTCTTTTTCCGAATTGTGCCTTTAGTTTGAAAAAAGCATTCAATAGTAGATTTTATTGAATGTGATTGATTATTGTGATTGTTTTTAAATTATTTTTTATATTGAAATATATTAAAAAATATTTTTTTATTTTTTAAGAATTATTTTTTAAACCAGTATATTTTTTATATACTTGATATTATTATTATTATTATTATTATTGTTTTATATTTGGTCTATTTATAACCTTTTTTATTTTTTTTATTTTTTCATAGTTTTTAGTTTTTTCCTTTTTTTCTATATACTTTTTTCTTTAGCCTATTTATACCCTTTTTTATTATTATTCTTATCTTCATTTTCTTGGATTTTTTTTGTACACCTTTTGTTTTTCGAGAAACTCTTATACAAAGACTAAGTAAATAATATTTTAATATAGTAATTGCAATATTGTTATATTTTTCTATTGTATTTAAAATAAATTTATGATCTTACATATCTTTATTAAGTATATGATCTTCATTATATTTTATTATATGTAAATATTAGTTTTTTTATTCACAATATTTTTTATATATTTTTTTTAAAAATATTAATAACATGTACATATTAATTCATTTGTGTTAGAAAAAAACAATTACAATACCTGTTGTTAGATGAGTTGGATAAATATATTAATATTTTTTATATTTATTAATATAGATAATTCTCGATCTATTTAATTAAATGCATATATAGGCTTTTGGTTTATAATTTAAATTTTTATTATAAAAAAAGCATGTTTGAAAAGTTTGTATTTTTTTCTCAAAAAATATTATTCTCTCAAAAAACCTAGTAAAATCTAAAAGTTATAACTTTTCGATCCAAACAACTAAATTAAAATTTAACTTCAGTAGAATCTGAGGCATTTTATCAAATATTTGTTGAAGGTGGATGACAACAATCCACTTGCTAAAAAACCGAAAGCTGCGCATCCGGGGAATCGAACCCCGGTCAATACCGTGGGAGGGTACCATGACACCACTACACTAGATGCGATTGCAGTCCCGTGGTTCTGAGAGCTATATTATATCGTTTTCAGTATCCCTTCAGATTATCGAAAACATGCACCCCAAAATTTGACATGTGATTTTTGCTCTCTCTTTTTTTTCACCCCCGCCACAGAAATCATTTTGATTCTGGAGTGAAAACAAAGTAGATAGCGTAGGTCCTACCATGAAGCATTGTCTGTTCGCGGGACGGGTGACAGGACTAGTGATAAAAGAACGAAATATTTTGCTATCTAGTGGTTGGTATTTACGAGTTTCATCTATATTTATATTCTAACCATTACCTATCATATAATAAATTTAAATATTTACTCTCTATAAATATCGTCTTCGAGCATGATGATCAGTAATGAAGGCCCAACTACAAAACTTTGAAAGAAACTCTAGAGTTAAATCCATTATAATCCCAAGAATTTTGGCCCAAATATTAGTCTCGCCGCTCTGAAGTTTCAAGTTAAACTGTTAAAAGAGAAAAAAGGAGCACCACTCGGAAAGTTCTTTCACCCGAGGAATTTTGATAGACATTCAGGATTGTTATCCGTATGCGGAGCCACAGTGCTCGGGGCGAGAGGACTGACTTTTCATTGCAGCCTATTTTCTTATATTGACCAGCCAGTACAGCACTGACTTTTCATTTCGCCCACATCAGAAAACATAACGAGGCAACAAGTCTGAGTGAAATCAAAGTTCACTTTCGTATTATTAATGTTTATTTTCTTTAATTTGAACAATGTGATGAACAGGACTGTTAGCATTTTAAGGGTTGAAGTGCCCATTTGCCAGGTTTACTTTTTCTCAGGAAGCTTCTCCAACAACTCCGGAATTACCTCAAAAAGATCACCAACAAGCCCATAATCAGCTACCTGCACTCAAAGAGCACGTTCATTTAGGAAAACGACTAATACCACGTATCAAACATCGTCATTCTGCAAGGAATTTATTCAAATTGCAACTTAAGTTCTGAAATTCACTGCCTGTTTCTTGCTTTTGAAAGCAGCATCAAAAAATATTTAAGTTTTTCCCTTTCAAGGTCGAGCCTATCTGGAATCCCAAGAACAGAGCCCAAAATGCAGAAAGATCACAGGACAGCACATTATGTTGAGCATTGAAGGAGCAACTGGTGGTTAAATTGACAGCCATAACAGTTACCGTGATATCTTATGGAATGTTGACTTGAATACTGATACAAGATGGTGCAAACTATGAAAACAGACCAGGATTAAATAAATAAATAAAAAGGCCCACTCAGAACCTAGTTATTAGCTCATCTAAAGTAATCAATTAACTGTTTTTCTATCCAACTACAAGTTTTGCAACTCAAGGAGAGAGAGAGAGAGGGAGAGAGAGAGTGGAGATGTTATAGAGAGTGGGGCTGCTGATGGGTTTCAAATGTCACCTGGAATATAGGTGCGTCTGCATCTTTATTTACAGCAACAATGACTTTGGAATCTCTCATGCCAGCCAGGTGTTGAATTGCTCCAGAAACACCAAAAGCCATGTACAATTCTGGGGCAACAATTTTTCCAGTCTGACCAACCTGAAAAACAAAGCAGTCATGATTAAAGACTAAGGACTAACAAAAAAAGGTGTCCATAGGACAACGGAATTGGATAGTTATGATAGGTGATACTCAAGTGGACCCGTGATATGCTGAAACATCTTTCAGAGGTATTACAAGGTTTTCAGGTGATGAACAATTTTCAGGCCAAAACAACACAAATACATGTATCAAACTGGAGATCATTTGGAGGTTGGAAAGAAGCACCGTAGCAATGGAGATATTACCTGGAGATCATTTGGAACAAATCCCGCATCAACAGCAGCACGGGTAGCACCAACTATAAAAAACAGAAAGATTCAGGAATCTTCAAAAAAAAAAAAAATTGTTTGCCACCAACCATCATGATTCACTTGATAAAATAATCACAACCCATAACAAACACGCCCATCAACTTGATATTGTTTAATTTTGAATAGTACTTTTAGGGACCTACCAGCTGCACCAAGTTTTTCTGCAAGCTTTTCAATCATTTTGAAGTTCTCTGCACTTTTCAATGCCCGGCCTCCGGTGATAACAACTTGTGCATTTCCAAGATCAGGACGCTCTGTATCCTGTGCTGTAAGATTTACATATCTAGACCTACCAACAGAATCTGCATTGAAATAGTTAGCAATCATGAGACACATGCTTTCTCATTCCAATAAAAAAAATCACCTATTTAAAACATTAATTCCACATCACAAAGATATCCAACAGGAACATGAAACAAGGTCACAAGCAAAACCAGAAAGCCAAAACTAGCCAACAAAAACTTATATGAACAAGAAAAGCTTAACAAACCTTCATCAAATGTTGAGAGATCAACCTGAGAAATAGGAGCTTCGTTACATTTTGATGAATCCATGGAGACAGCAAACGATGTTGGCCTTACACTCAACATACAAGGATTGCAGCCACTATATCTTACAGTACAAAGTGCATTTCCAGCATATATTGGCCTGGCACATAAAAACAGCACCTAACCGTCATGGAAACTATCATCACTTAATCACAATTACCAAAAGCCAATTAAGCATAATTGTAACAGTGATTAAGAATTAATTACCTGATAAATTGATTGGAAGCAGAAATGGCAACAACATCTGTGATTGGAGAAACATCTAACAATGCAGCAGCACGCGGCAAAATATTTTTCCCAAACGAATTCGAAGCAGTAATTATATGCGAGTATTCGCCTTTTTTCTGAACCAATTGGACTAACCTAGCCCATGTTTCTGCTAAAGGATATGTAAATTTATCCGAATCAGCTACAAGAACCTAATTGATAAATAGATATTTTATCAGTACCTAATTGATAAATAAATATTTTACAAGTAACAAAAAAGAAATTAAAAAAAAAAACCAGAGAAATCGATGGGTGGCAGGAGGCGGCATGAGCAGCAGCTTGTTGAAGAGAAGGACCAGAGCCACCTAATAGTAAAGAAATTGAAGTTTGTTTGTCTAAAGATTTGGCAGCTTCTACTGCACTTATTGATTGTGATTTGATTGCGCCTCCATCGTGTTCGGCTAGGATTAAGGTACTGATCTGCTTACCAAATAGATTAAGAAAATTAAGTAAAATAACTAATTTTATCGTGTTTAATTCATAACAAAAAAAAAATGATTAACGAGGAAAATAACTTGAGCTTACAGATCTGGAGATGGAGGTTAAGGAGGAAAATCGATGGAGAGGTGTGGTTTTGATTGCTCTAAGCATTTTCTCTGATTAGTGTCTATCTCTGGATTGTGAAATGGAGAAGAAAAATATAAGACTAGTCGGGGGAAGTACGGCTCTGGTTCAAGGATAGCCAACGAGGGAGAGACGACGTCGGCTTAGATCGGTTTATTTCTGCCTTTTAAAAACATTTTTTTTAAATAAATTCATTTATTTATTTTAAATTAATATATTTTTAGTAATTTCAAATTATTTTAACATACTAATATTAAAAATAATTAAAAAATATCATTATATATATATATATTGATATAAAAAAATATTTAAAAAATAACCACAATTATATTTCTAAATATCATATTTAGATTTATTTAAAAAATATAAAATTATTTACAAGGTATAATAGCTTTTCATGAGCAATTTTTTTTAAAATAAATAAGAAATGGGAATTTTAAGATTATTTCTTGTTAATAATTTTTCTGACATTTGGTTTTTAAAATAAATTTCTATATGTTCCATGTCACTTATTTATATTTTGTCATGTGAAGATTATTTTATTCAAGAAATTATATAAGTTCTGTTGTTGGGGAACAGTTCAATCTATATATTAAAAAAAAAAAGTTGCTTCTATTAAAAATTAATTTAAAGAGATAAAGATAAAGATAAAGAATAATTTCATCAAATACGGGTATTAAAAATTTGTTTGTATAGAAAAAAATGTTCCTTCTATTTGAATGTTAGATATGATACAATGCTTGATTCAATATTTTTTATTTTATTTTATTGTTTTCATGTTGGTCAAATGATTATCGTGCAATCAAAATGGTAATATGTTAATGGGTTTCAGAAATCCTACCTAAACGTCTTGATTACCAAAATGAGCATATGCCTAAAACACAGATCATCAAATTGCCCAACTAGAAAGGTTTTATGTGTATCGTATTCTGAATTTTGCATCTCTCGTTATCCATCCAACTTGGAAACTCATGCCCCTCTTATTTAATTAAACTATGAAATAAAGTAAATGTGAAAATCTTTTTTTTGAGATTATGTTTTCACAACCATGGTTATATCTAAAATTATGGTTTGAAAAAGACATTAAATCTCAATTTTTTTAAATTATAATTCTAAGAATGCTATTAAATACCTATTTTTAATCTAATTTTTTTCCCATCACATTGCCATGTGACTATTTGAAAGTGTGTTATAAATTACTTTTTAAAATATTTTTTATTTAAAAATATGTTAAAATAATATTTTTTTATTATTATTTTTAACATCCAGACATTATAACAATTTGAAATTTTTTTAAAAAAAACTCAATTTAAAGCTAAAAATATTCAAAAATAAAGTTAGACTACAACAACAAACAATGTATAAACAACATTTATAGAAGTGTTTGGAACAATGATAATTGTTGTTTTTTAATAAAAAAATATAAGAAAATAATTTTATTTATTTATTAAAATTTATTATTTTAAGTAAAATTAATTTTAAATTTTTTAAAAAATAAACGACACAACCCAACATTAAACACCCTTTTAAACCCTATTTATTTTTATTTTTTATTTTAAATTAATAATTTTTTATATTTCAAATAAAAAATTAATATTAAAAATAATTTTTATAAAATAAAAAATATTTAAGAAACATCAACACCTATCACCTCAAACATCACCTTATCAAACTCAAATTTTCACCACAGACCAGTCGAGGACTCGATTCCTGGGTCTGCTCTCGCATACCCAATCCGGGTGGAGAATGGCTGCTTTACAGCCTACGTGATCAACATCAGCGTCGAATGTACGTGACCACGTGGCAAAATAAATAACGAAAAAGGAGGACAGTTTCTTTCAATTTTAGTCTACACGTCACCATTCCACCCTCCAACACCCATCATATTTGTCATTGTGTTTTGAAATATAATTTGTGAAAAAATTAATTATTTTATTATTTTAATTTACTAGTATTAAATATAGATTTTAAAAAATAAAAAAAATATTATTTTAATATATCTAATCAGGCTCCCACTGTAACCGCACCCAGCCACCCGCAGTTTGGGAAAAAAAAAAAAAAAGTCAGAGGCAAGGTGCTGGGGAAATTTTTATGGGAAACAGGAGTCCTGACAGTGTTTCTTTCCATATATAAGCAAATGCGAGTCCATTCGCAATTCGGTTGCCAATAAATACAAGAAAAAAACAGATCTATCTGTTATGCGTGATTTGATTGCTAATTCCCCGCCTAGTCTTCTTGATTTTTCTGCCAGTGATTGAAATCAGCGGCCATGGTTTCGACGAACAAGCTCAAATCCGTCGATTTTTACAGGTTCGATCGATCGATATTTCTTCAGATACTCTTAAAGACTTCGCATTATAACATGAATCTCGAAGCGTTAGACACCTGTTATATCGGTTTTAATCTTCATTAATTAGCTAAGGAGACTTGTTAATTTTTTTAGTAAATGTATGTGTTAATTTTTTCAGGAAAATTCCTAGAGATTTGACAGAGGCATCGTTATCAGGTGCAGGATTATCGATAGTAGCTGCTCTAGCTATGATGTTTTTGTTTGGAATGGTAGGCAGCTTCTCCTCTACTTTTTAAGGAGTAAATACGCAGATTGCTGCGTTTAAATGATGATTTTGATGTGCAGGAACTTAATAATTATTTAACTGTCAACACCTCTACATCTGTAATTGTTGACAACAGTTCTGACGGGGAGTTCTTACGTATCGATTTCAATATCAGGTAGAAAAAAAAATCTTGCCTTATCAAGAACAGTATTATTTTCTCTTTTGTTTATATGCATACAAGTGGTTGCATTGCGGGATTTGTGCCAATTTAGGTGCAGGGTAGGGTCAAAAGGATGAGGTTTGTTGTTGTGGTTATGCAGGGAATAGTTTCAATTTCATTTTTTTTGGAAAGGAGAGGTTCGAACTTGAGACCTTTTTGGGGAGGGCAATACTAATGCCAGTTGAACTTGAGATCTCTAGTATCAATTCCCCTGACCTATGTTGATGACTTTTTTTTTTGTTTTATTAGTGATTACAGTGTCAAGAGTGAAAGTATTAACAAGGAGATGCCTAGGCTTAGGTTTCTTGTTTTAGTGTTAGTTTTAGGGATTTTCTCAGGATTTATGATGTTAGGCTGCATTTGCTGTTCAATTGGCAATTTTTTTCTTTTCAGCTTCTTTTGTTTTGTTTCATCAAAGAGCTCCGGTTTTATATTGCTCCTTATGTGTTTAATTTTGAACATGATCAATAGTTTTAAATCTAGTTTCATTTGTCAAATCTAGTTTTCCCCCTCTTCAGAGTTTCTAGGTTTGTGGCTTATTTTTTCTACATTGCCTCTAATGATGCTGTAATGCTTTCCCGATGCTTTTTCTTGATTTTACATAAATATTTGTTAAGCTTGTATTTATCTAGTTGAACTTGACTGACAGATTTTCTTTTTAATTGTAGCTTTCCTTCACTCTCATGTGAATTTGCATCGGTTGACGTGAGTGATGTGTTAGGAACTGTAAGTTCTTTATTTCTATTGTTGTGTTTTATCTATTTAGTTTTATGAAATGAATGGATAAATTTTAGATAGCGATAAGCTGGAAAAAGAAAAACGGAATAAAGCAAAAGTTGGTGCCTTTTGGTTCAGAAGGAACTCAATAAAAATGTAAAATAAATGGACCAGGGTGTCCACAAAGCTATCTTTACATGTTAGTGGAATCATGGAAATTTCTAGAGATAATACTTGTAATTGCTCTGGTGCTCCAAGATGAATTAGAATGCTTTTGTTATATTGCCTTTGCTCCTTTTCTTCTATGCAGGGTGCAATTTTCTCGATATTTTTTATCCATATTTCTTATGAAGTTTGATCTTCATCGCATGTGTTCCTGCTACTCCTAGGTGTGTTGTATAATATGGCATGCCCTCTCCTTGAAATTATCCAGCTTGATATGCGTTCTTGTGGTTTACGATCCTTCCTATTGATTTATTTTCTCAACACATTAATCTGAACTGGCCTAAATCTTTTACGTTCTCTTTTCCAGAACAGGTTGAATATAACAAAAACAATCCGCAAATTCTCAATAGATCATGATTTGAAGCTGACTGGATCTGAATTTCACTCTGGACCAGTTTTGCATCAAATCAAGCATGGAGATGAAGTTGATGAAGAAGGCAGTGAAGGATCTGTATCACTCAAATCTCATAATTTTGATCAATACTCACATCAGTAAGTTGCTGAATTCCTATGCATAGAGATTTGTGGGGTTTTGAATTTGAAAGATTTTCTTGTATTGATTGCTGCGATACCTTTGTTTGACTTACTTGTACTACTTTTTTTGTTCTCAGGTATCCCATTTTAGTTGTTAATTTTTTTGCTCCTTGGTGCTACTGGAGTAATCGCCTGGTAATTTTACCACGTCCATTTATTGCTTAAAATTTAGCATGAATGTTAGGATAAAAGACCATTTGGTTCTTCAGATTAATAGATTGCTCATATTTTATGATGTTTGAAACGATATAGCTGCTGTGCCTAATTTTTACAAGCAATGCGCTGCATATTTATGTTTAGGTCTATTGGAAACTGGCCAATGAACAATGTCATGTGATTTTTGTATAAGGACACTTCTCTTTGATATTACTGAGAAACAGAACACACAGAATCATGATAATAATAAGCTCATAATACTCTGCACAGTTTTGTGACTGCAAATGTCTTGATTAAGTCGTTTAAAAGTTTTGAATATTTTGATCTTCTGTTTTGTTGTTGAATAACTACTGATTACACTGGATAAAATCATTTTAAATCCACCCTTTCCAAATACAATGACAGATGAACTTACTGTTTCACTCCCTTCTTGCCTGACTGTTTCTCTTGTTTCAGAAACCTTCATGGGAAAAGGCAGCTAAAATAATAAGAGAGAGGTATTTTTTCTTTCCAGCTTCTTATGTTCGTTTCTCCCTGAACATGCAAACAGAACTTCATTTGAAGTAAATTTAATTTCATTTAATTTGACATCATGATATTCAACTCCCACATGTTCATACATTTTATCAGGTATGATCCAGAAATGGATGGGCGGATTCTTTTGGCTAAGGTCGACTGCACTGAAGAAGGTGATCTGTGCAGGAGGTATTTTCTAGATTAATGTTTCATCACTTGTTAGTAGATTTCTGGTGGTAGTCCAACGTGGTTGGATTGCATCACTATTCTGATAGTGTAGCTAATAGATTTTGAAATTCATCAAGCACCTCTGGTCTGGTGCATGTGAGTAACACAATTGCCGGTAATGTGTTGAGATACTTCTTCCAACTCATTATTGATTACTTTCTTTAGGCATCATTTGTAGTTTATTAATTATTTCCCCTTTTGCATTTATCCTTGCTGGTTAGTTCCCCTAGCATTCATTGTTTCTTAATTGTAAGTACTTTTTTCATGAATTTTTCAGGAATCACATACAAGGGTATCCATCCATTCGTATTTTCCGTAAAGGAAGTAATCTTCGGTAATATATTTTCATCTATACCATTCATATGCTGTTGACAGTTGGTTATGAGATTATCTTTCCTTTATGTTGTATACTTTCTTGGCGTGCTTTTACTTAAGTCAATCGCAATGCATATTTGCTCATTAATTTACCATTTGAGATGAATCTATTTTTGTAAACTCCCTTATTCTGTTATCTTCTGTTTAATCAGGATACTTTTTTTTTTCATTAAAAAAATGGATAAAAAAATGCTGAAAGAAGGAAGGCAGGGCTTCTTCATAGTATCTGCAAGAAGCTCCTAAAATTAAGATCCACATTAAAACCCATTAACAGTGATAAAACCAAGGAAAGAAATAAGAGTCAAAAACCAAAAGGTACACAAGACAAGAACAAGAAATGACGACGACCTATGTCATTAATGCCATATACATATCTTGAGATGCTTTAATACAGTTGTAGGTATGAGCTTTGGCTTATATACTCACTAAGAGATTGTTTAATTTGTTTGGTCTTACTTCAGTTTCAAAGTGAATGTAAGTTGAAAATAATATACCAGGTAGACTGCGCCTTGGCGTGGTGTGTCTTACATTTGAATTAACTTTTTTATTTTTTCTGGGTTTTTGGGCACACTATTGGTACATGTCAGTTTAATGGCCTTGATTAAGTTTTTGGTTTCCTGTTTTGAAGCCTTCCCTCAATTTCAAATTGTTAGGCCACACCAATTCCTTGTAAAATGTAAACTTCCTCTTTGAATCAGTCAGGTTGAAATTTCACGATCAAGATTCTGCTTTTTCAAAATGCAACTCCATGTAGAAACTAAAAATTGAAGCACATGCCTTCTAAATACATAAAAATTATCATGAATAAACAAAGAGATGAACAATTAGAACAAAAATGGAGGGTTGAAGGAATATGCTCTTTTTCTGTAGTTTCAGATCTCCCTAACAATTTCAATGTTTATACCATTTTTAAATACCTAAGAAAAAGACTGCTGACAGAAACAGATTTCAACTTCATTTTTAACTGAATACAGCAATTTTGTGTCCTATACTTTTTCTTTCTTTAATTTCTTTTGCGATCACATAGTTTCTTGTGTATTTGGCTTTTTATTACTGCTTTGTTGGCCAACTTAGTTTTCTTGTGTATTTGGTTTTTTATTACTGCTTTGTTGGCCAACTTAGTTATCTGGCATCTTCAACTTCTCAGGGAAGACCATGGACGCCATGACCATGAATCTTATTATGGAGATCGAGATACAGAAAGCTTAGTTAAGGTATGAACACTTCTCTTTCCTATTTAACTTGTGCCATGGCTACATTATTCATGGATGCAAACTTGGGCTTATTCATGATAATTGATGCGGTCTTTGCCTACTTTTTGTCGTTCCTTTCAGACAATGGAAGCTTTGGTTGCACCTGTCGCAATGGAATCTCAAAGGCAAGCTTTGGAGCATAAACCTGAAAATGCAACACAGCATGTTAAAGGACCAGCGCCTTCAGCAGGAGGATGCAGAATTGAAGGATATGTGCGTGTAAAGAAGGTAAACTTCCCATGCCACTTGAAAATCAATGGGATAGGCTCTATGGTTGCTGTAGATTTGTTGCATTGTAATTCATGATGGGAAAGATCAAAAGTAGTATAAAAAAGACAGAGCAATATGATCATTCAGCCATCGTCGTATTCTCAAGATATTGTGGTTGTTTTGTGGATCTGTAAATTGATCCTAATAGGATTCTGCATTACTTTTGGTTAGTTCTTGGGTTTTAAATTTGAGCTGTCCTGTACTCTGCAGGTTCCAGGAAACCTCATGATCTCAGCTCTTTCAGGAGCCCATTCCTTCGATTCTACGCAAATGAACCTGTCACATGTCATATCCCATTTCTCATTTGGTATGAAGGTTTTGCCCAGGGTAATGAGTGATGTGAAGCGCTTGTTACCTTACATTGGTCGAAGTCATGACAAGTTGAATGGACGATCATTTATTAATCACCGTGATGTAGGGGCTAATGTCACTGTAAGTTGTCACTTGCAAGTGGTCCTCTAAATTCATTGTTTTGTGGAATTCTGTACTGCTTACTGCATGTTTGGTCAACTGATCAGCATTTTTCAATGTGATGTAAGTTGATTTCCCAACAACACTGACAATTTTACATGCATGGGAACAAGATGTGAATGGATATGATTCTAGACAACGTATTATCTTTGCAATTTAAGAATATCGTAACATTCAGTTACAATAATATGATAAATTGGTAATTGCAGATAGAGCATTATCTCCAAGTAGTTAAAACTGAGGTGGTTACAAGAAGATCTTCAAGTGAACGTAAATTAATCGAGGAGTATGAATATACAGCCCATAGCAGCCTGTCACAGACTGTTTACATGCCGACTGCTAAATTCCATTTTGAGCTCTCTCCTATGCAGGTTCAGTAATAACTTCAAAAAAAAAAAAAAAAGATTCTTCCTCTTGTTTTATTATTATTGGACTGGAGGATTATTCATACTGTTTGTCTGATTTTGATCTTCCATCTGTTCCCGTTACATTTTATTTCTACTTCTGATATCAGGTTCTGATCACTGAAAATCCCAAGTCTTTTTCACATTTTATCACCAATGTCTGTGCCATAATTGGAGGTGTCTTCACGGTTCGTATTTAAATTGTGTGCTGTTTTTGGTCTTTTATCTGCAGACTGAAGCAGATGCAGTTTCTGATAGCTTTTCACTTTGGATTTCAGGTGGCTGGGATATTGGATTCAATTTTGCACAACACAGTTAGAATGATGAAAAAAGTAGAACTTGGCAAGAATTTTTGATAGGAAGATGAAATATGACGTAAAAATTCTGTCCTGGACAAACTTCCATTTAGCAATTACAATTCTTACCTGGTAATGAATTTTCATTAGCTACTCAAATTGCTAACACAAGAAATTTTCCATGGCCATATGCAACTCCAACCTAGATTGTTTGACTGCCTGTTCATTCCTTTTTCTTGCCCCCTTGAAACAACAGCGTTTCATTGCCCCCCCCCCCAACTGTGATATTGCTTTTGCTATTTGCCGTTGCTTTAGACTTGGAAGTGCCCGATTTACCACCAGCGATGTTTGATGGGAGAAAAGAAGTGACAAATTTATTTTATTTTTTTATTTATTTCGTCCTATACAATAAACTTACATGAAGCAATAAGCACACCATAAATTGCCAGCTTATTTACCATCCAGGACAAACGAATATCCGAATACCAATACACCTTCGAAACTCCCAGTTGAAATCACTGAGCTCGAAGGCAGTAAAATCATTGAGAAAGCCAGTGAAAAAAAATGGAAAGCAGCCAAAAAGAAAAGAAGGAAATCAAACAATTATTCGAGTAATTCTCCACCTAGATTGCCAAAACAAGTGATGAAGCAAAGAACGCTCCCATGGAACCAAAGAAACTCACGAACATGGAAGAAGCTGAGTTTGGTGGTGGGCCGGTAGGGGGTGGAGTTGGGTTGATCTCCACTGTTCCTGTTCCTGCCGGGGGAGACTCCTCGCTGCTAGGTGTAGGAGCTGGGACCATGTCAGAGGAACCTGGAGATGGGGGAGAAGCTGTAGCGTTCGTTGATCTGTCTGCTAAAACACGGACCTCCATCTTCTCATTCTTTTGACAGTGATCTCTGTTTCCACTGATGAAGTAGTAGTGAGCTCCATACTGATTGATTTGGAAGACAGTGTGGCCGTCGTTGAATGTTGCCAAAGGGTTCTCTGCACTGCAATTCTCGTAGCCCTCCTTGGTTACTCGAACAACCGAGTCTTGGCTAGCATCATAATCAAACACTGCAATAACCGATAAGAAATCGATTCAGTCATCATCCAGGATGAATGATTGGGACAAAAAAAAAATCAACTTACCGAGGGAGTCTCCTTTCTGAAATCGGTTCCGTTCAGCCCAGGCGTTCAAGTAGCTCTTTGAGCTGGTGTTATCAGGCACGGTCCAACCTTTCTGATCCCCAACCTTGAATTCAGCTGCATTGTTCTTTTGTATCAAGAGCAAGAGACACAAGAGCCCCAGAATATGGAAGACATTGTCTTTGCAAGTGGTGTAAGCCATTGAAAAATGATGAAAGAGATTTAGAGCAAGTGATGTGTCTTTCACCCAGAATCTGAAATCCCAGTTTTAGATGTGACAAGGATGGTGTTATGGTCAGGGGTTTTTGTAGGCCAATTTGCACGAGCTTTACAAACTGTGGAAGTGAAGCTTTGCTTCTTTCTTTTTTGGCTTTTTCATATTCTCATTTCTTTTGGTTTCTTGGCCACCATTGCAAAGCATATGTTCAAGCATAAGAACTGGATTAATTGCTTGGCATTTTTTAGTATTTCAGGTAACTTGGCCTGTGGGTTAATGCTTTTCTTTGACCATGATCAAGAATATTCATGTCTTTTGCTTTGGGCTAGCTAAACCAACGACATCCGATACACTAATCACACAAGTCCGTTAACACTAGAAGAAGACACTTTCATCTAGTCCATTTTCAGCCATTAAGTTGCTTTCTTAAGCAGTTCTAACATGCCGATTACTTTCTTCGTCTTAAACACAAACGAGCCTTTGATGGCTTCATTTCACTTGGAGATTTAAATATCATGCAGTTTTTCTTTCAGCTGCTTTATAAATTCTGTTTGATTCCTTCGTTAAAAGGACATATAACCTAAATAATGCAAGGATATATTGTTTGGCGTTAAGGAAATAGAAAATTAATTGCCTTCAACATAGGAGATGGCGTTATTATTAAGGTGTGTGTTTTTCAAATGATGAATAAAACTTCTGATGGATTTGAAGAATGCAATTGAACATATATATCTTCTGATAAATCCAAATTTAACAGCTGCCCCGACCCCTAAAAAAGAAAAAGCAGCCATGAAACACTCAAATAGGTTCTCGGCTCCACTTCCAAGCCCAACATCCTGCCAACAAGGTTGAGCCTAGGCAATACAAGGTTCAGCCTAGGCTCTTGCCTGGCCGTAAGGTACAAGGCCATAGGCATGGTAGCCCATAACCATGATGGTTGTGCTGCCTCGCACCTTAATGGATTCAAGTTGGCGCCCCTTAGTCCATCATACTTGAATTCAAATAATGTATTTGAATCTGTTTTTTTTTTTTTTTTTTTTTTTTTAATTTTTTTTTTTTTTTTTTTTTTATCTTTAACAGGTTTTGATAACTCAGTGAAGTTTAATACTCTAATGAAAATTGTTTTATGACTTTATACGAATTTTTTAATATTTTATATTAATTTAATATATATTATTTTGAGTAAAATATAACTCAAAATATCACACATGACTCTTTAACTGTTTTCCTCCATAAAAAAAAAAACTCATGAGTTATAAATACCCCACGAATTCTTCAAGTTTCAGGTTTACAATATTTTCATTCTCTATATTTTTAACTTATATATTTTCAGAGTTTATCTCTCTATAATATCATTATGATTTCTCTCTCTATGAAGATACTTGCTTAAACATTTGAAAGTCCCCATATCTACTAAAAAGAACTTTTTGCAGATATTAGCTACCTACCACCTTAACTTACCAAACATGAAGTGCCATTTACCAGCCCCATTGGTTAGGAAGAACGGATCAAATTGTAAAAATTAAAAAAATTAACTGATTATCCAAACATAAACCTTATTTATAAGCTATTTGAATATCCTGGAACATCATCATTGGCACCCTATGTGGAAAACTAATAAAAAAAGCCATCATTTTCTTCTTAAAACTTGATTTTTCATATTTTTCAAACTATTCCATGACGTATACAATCAAGACATGCCTAGGCTTAGACACGTGATAGATTTACCCCTTGCAGCGAGAATTTTTGCCCAACCAGACCTTCAATAACTCATCAATTAGGTATAAGTCCTCACTCAGTTCATGTTGGCAATCTAAGCGTAAAATCAAACCTTACTACCCTAATAAGTCTTAAAACCCTCAACAACACATAACACCCTAGCGTCATGACTATTAGGCGCATCAAGCACCAATAGATGATTACACAACTCAAAAGAGATAAGTTAAAATGGCATTCATGAGAGTACTTTAAGTGTTAACTTACGTTATTACGATACCTATACACATAGCCAATACTCAAAATGTACTCCTTCTAGCTATCATGAGATGGATATTAGTTACCATAGTCGTTATTCAATGCTAAGCTCCTTGGGCTTCTTAGAGCCTAACAGACAACGGACTAAAGACAGTCTGTATATAAGCATACCTAGAAGAATATCTACAACCCCTATTAGGTGAGGAGTTCTTCCTTATCCAAATGAGTATTGAACACTTGAATCCTTAAAGATTTTATTTATATAAAAATAATTTTAGACAACTATGATTGTCCAGCTAACTCGACCCAAGGAAGTATGTGTATAATGTGTACAATATCTTAGAGTTAGTCATCAAAGACAATGAATCAATGTGCAAAACCCTCCCTAAAACCTTGTAGGGATTAACACGAACTTGGTATACTAATTTTGAGCTAACCTCTATTGAAGGGTTCAATGACCTCCACACCAAGTTAGTGTCATACTTCAACATCATCATATCTACTAAGAAAAGTTTTATTAAGCTACTTTGTGTTATCCAATAAAAGAGTGAGTCTACCTAGGTATATTTAAAGAGGTTTAATGAGAAGATACTTAAGGTAGAAGAGTTGTTTGAGCCAACATTCTTTGAAGTTTTGATAAATAAAGGTAAAGAATATACTATATGGAGAAAACTTTATGTCTTACCAGATAGAAACTTGCTCAAAGTTAAACAAGTCGAGACAAATTATATACGGGTGGAAGAGGCCAATATGTTATGACATATGCCTTTTCGTTTATATAAAGATAATTAGTATAAAAGATTTTCTAATTAAAATCATTCTCCTGGTATAAATGAAAGCTCAAGGAAAAACAATAAGTGCTTACTGTATCATAAGTATTTATTACTCCCTTGAATGAAAATGAAATCACCCATTTAGAGTTATCAAGGCAATTAAGGCAAACACCTACCACCTCCAAGACATATTCCTCAATAAAACCTCTCTCATACCTACCAGTCAAGTCAGCTCAAGATGTACAATCTTTAATAGGAATGTAAAATTATTTTTTAAATAAAAATAATATATCTTTGACATATATTTTCTATTTAAATATCTTTAATATAGTATTGGACTAACACATTCTCCAGGTGATGTTAAAAGGCCCCTCATAAATTTGTCAGAGGATGATCTTCGATCTTCCATTATCTCTCATTCTCTAATGCAGTCTTAGACTAACATATTTTTCGGGTGATGCCTAAGGGCTTATCACCAATTTACAAGGGGTTGATACAGATCTCTTATTCTCTATTGTAATCTCGGACTAACATATTCTCTAGGTGATGTCGGATGGTTTCTCACCAATTTATTAAGGGTTGATTTTAGATCCTTTATTCTCTAGTGTAGTCTAGGAATGATATATTTTTTAAGTGATGCCTAAATAGTATCTTACCAGCATTCTAGATTTGATAGGTTAAACTTGTGTTAATCCAATATATTATCGTTTTATTTAAAAAATATGATGTTGTCTTGGGTGTTTTTTAGTCAATCTATGTTTTTACTGGTCGTTTAAATTATTTTTGAGTCAAACTATGTTTTAATTATTTTATTAAATTATTTTTTTAATTTTATTATTTAATATTGAGTTACTTGAGAATTAAACCTCATAATCTGTCTCAATTTGCTTTCTATAAGGTTATTTCAGTTTCATGACTCGAGTTCCAGGTTTAGTAAGTTAACATAAGTTAATTCAAGTCATTTTTTAGTTTATTTTCTAGGAGGTTATTTCAGTCTTATAACTTGTGTTACAAGTTTGATGGGTTACTCAAGTTGACTTGAGCTATTTTTTTATGTTTTTTTTTAATTTTATCTTTTAACATTAGGTAAAATGAGAATTGAGTTTTATAATTTATTTTAATTTTTTTTCTATTAAGTTATTATAATTTTATGATCCAGATTATGAGCTTGATTGTTTAACCCGAGTTGATCTAAGATTATATTTTAGATTTTTTTTAATTAATTTTTTTATTTAATATTGAATTGATTAGTAATTAAGCTTCATAATTTATTTTATGTGAAGTTATCATGATTTCATAACTAAAATTGTGGATTTGATATGTTAAATTTAGATCAATCCAATATGTTTTTGTTTTAATATTTATTAAAAAAAATCATATTAAATTTGTTTTTGAATCAAACTTATATTTTATTTAATTTTAGATTGTTTTTAAATTTGTCAAGTTAACTAGATAATCTCATATTAATCTCCATATAATTAAAAATAATAATTTTAATTAGGAAAGAGTTAGCAACTTTAAATATATATATACACACACACTTGATTCGATCCATGGTATGTAACGGGATAAATATCTAGATACCGTCTTCATCTTGTAATTGCAATTGGATTATCCCAAAGAAGGACGTAACTAGAATAGAAGGGTTGGTGAAGTATTAATGGCATCCCATTATGATTCCAACGTATTGAATTTTGTTCAACTTCGATCGTTATCAAAGCGGGACGTTAACTTGGGTCCAGTAGTTGGTGCTTTGTCTTTCAACTTGAGCTGGCAAACCTATCCAAGCATTGATGGTATGTAATTCTATTTATATTTATTTTTAAAATAGATAAATACAAAAAAAAAACAAGAAAGAGAAAATAAAAGAATATATCTCAACCCATATAGAAATATTCTTATTATTATTTTTTATTTTCATGAATTTAATTCTCTTTTTCATAAAAAAATGAATCCACCACGCTACTTTTAATAAATAAATAAATAAATATGCACTGACATTTTCTGAATTATTTTCTTTCTTTTTTAGAATTTATTTTCTCTGAGCCCATAGTGTCAATTTAAGATTAGGATTGAATGGATCCAACATTGGGCCCACACCCATTCAACTCTGGTACCCATCCAAATTCCATGCTTCCTCATCAGGTCAAAGTCAACCATTACTGGTTTTTACTTCCCCCCCTGTTTTTACCTAGTAGGCCCACTTGTAAGTTATAACACTAGAGTAACCAAATTCCAGCCCATACTTCAATCAACATGGGCTCCACCACTGTTCCAAAAAGCACAGTGCGTTTTCTTCACTCTCCACGGGCTCGTGTGGGACAATTCGTAATTCTACAACCATGATCCATGGCAGCTTGGAGGGTTAACTTTGATTAGTACGAATCTGAAAAAAAAAAAAAAACACGAAGAAGTTATTTTGACCGAATTTTATTTTTTGTTTTGTTTTTAAATTAACAAATTAAAAACTAGATTTATATTAATTTTTATAAAAATCNATTCGTAATTCTACAACCATGATCCATGGCAGCTTGGAGGGTTAACTTTGATTAGTACGAATCTGAAAAAAAAAAAAAAACACGAAGAAGTTATTTTGACCGAATTTTATTTTTTGTTTTGTTTTTAAATTAACAAATTAAAAACTAGATTTATATTAATTTTTATAAAAATCAACTTGAGATTTTTAAATTAATCAAATTAAACTAATTCATGTAATAAAACAAATAATGTAAAATGTGATGATGCTTCATTAAAAATTAGGAATTATTTTTTAGTTAGTTTGATTTTATTAAAAAATAATTAAATTAATTTTTTTTTAAAAAAATAAAAAATAATCAAAATCACTTTAAACTGATCGGTTTTAGTTTAGTATTTATAAGAAAAATAAATTTAAATCAATTTGATCATGTTTTTTTAATTTAACTTGTTTTAGATTTATAAAATTAAATTAAATTAAAACTAATTAATTTTTTTTCCCGCGGTTTAAGTTTTTTCCTCACCCTATTGACCACGCGCTATTCCCACTCCTTTTATTTTCTTTGATCAACCAATCGAAACCAAGTAAACTTCAGCCCCGAAACAAAAGGAAGGGAAGTGCAAGGGATTAGACAACCAATCAAAACCAAGTAAAAATTAAAAATTCTAGTCAAATGAAAAATAAATTACTAGATAATAAGTAATAGAATTTCTAATCTTTAATTCCTAAAATGTTCATACTAGATAATTGAGTAATACCAACTTTATAAAAAAAATTAACAACAAATTAATTATTTGAAAACCACAATTATGGGATTTTTAGAATCCATTTATTCGTTATTAAATGTATGAAATTTTCCAAAAAAAAAAAAGATTTCAAGAAGAATTCTTTTGGTAAAATTAGTATTCTTTTGGATAAATTTTAAACTTTAGACAGTTTCATTTTTATTATTAAGAAGTAATTTAGATCTGTTTTTAATAATTAGATAAATTGAAAATAGGGGAAATCTCTAAAAGGGTAAAAAAGACAGGAAAAAATAGTAAAGGAAAATATGATTTTTTGTGGTGTGAGTTTAGTAAAATAGGAAGAGCAGAAGCATGAAAATAATTAAGGGCTTGCTTAAAATTTATTTTTAAAATGAAATATTAAAATGATTTTAAAATATTAAAATTATTAATTTAAAATAAAAATATATTCAATTTTTTAAAAAATATGGTTCAATCATATTCTTAAATACACTATAAATATAAGTATCTTTTTTTTTTATTGAAGTTTGAATTTTTTATTTTAAATTAACATTTTTAATGTTTTTGAATTTTTTTAATATTCTAATATTAAGAAAAAATATTTAAAAAACTATTTTTCTTTAATATATTAAAAAAAGAAAAAAACACAAAATCAATCTTACACTCCATACACCGAACACCCCTCTTGCCAACATCATTAACTACTAACAACCATGCAAAACACAACCTCTAATTAATTATCATCATCACTCCTTAATATATTGTTAAAAACACAAAAAGGAAGCCAATAAAACGTTAAAAAAAGAAAAAAGAAAAAAAAACGAACGCTTTCTTTTGAATCTTCCCGTATTTTTTCCTGTTTTGAACTGGTCGTTGTAGTAGTTGTTGTTATTGGTAGGGAGCTGGGTTCCTCTCTTTGAACCCTTCATCTTCTTGTAAATCTCTCCATTTTAAGGGGGTCAAGCTCCTGGTTTCTGCTTTGTGAGTTCTTTTCTTTGGCTATTGTTAAATGTGGAGAGATCCCGGACAACCTGCTGATTCGTACTATCAGGTCCGGCCTGAATGCACCGATGTTCCAAAATCTAAATTCAAAATCAAGGTTTGTGTGAAATTTTTTATTTTTTTAGTTTTTTCGAATACCCATTTGTGTATTTTGATCAAGTTTTTTTTTTTTTGTTATTTCTGGCCTTTCTTTGTTTTTTTGATACCTGTGAAGTGCCCATTGATTCAGAGATTGAGTATGGAATTCTGTTGACTCACGTATCCGTTTCCCTCCTTTTCCTGCTAGGATTGGAAATCCTGTATTTTTCATATCCATACGATTGAACCCAATGTAAAAAGAAGTGCATCGAATCATTGCTATTTGACTCGGACCTGCTCTAAAAATGTCGAGGCATTTCGAGTTGTTTGTTTAGATCAAAATTTTGTAATTTTGGTCCTTTATGGCTTTGTTCTGATGATTATGATGTGCCCATTTGGTTTGTAAATTTGGTTCTTTTCTATATTTTTGGGGTTTTAATTAGATTAATTTGCTTCACTGTGGCTCTATCTTGATATTTCTTGTGCACATATCATTTTTTTAATTTGGATTTCTATGGTATTTGTTATGTTGACGTGGATCAATGTCATATATATGTGGTGTACCATATTGCAGTAACGTTTTTATTATCATTGGATATGATTAAGAGTTTGAGCAAAGATGTAATTCTTGGGTCAGATATGAAATGGTTGTGTGATTAATGTACTAAAAAGGGCTTAATTTTTCATTACAGTTTAAAGCTGGATTAAATAATTTATGGAATTGGTTTCTTTAGATATGTTTAATCAAATTTTGAAGTTTTAATGAAAAAGCAAACAATTTCAGAAGCGATCACCAGACTATGCAACTATAATGATCTTACGAGCTGGCTGTCAAACTGCTAATTTTAGCAATTTCCTGCATTCTAACAACAATTCTATGTGTCTACATAAAACAAAAAATAAATAAACAGTAAGGTTGAACTGATCAGCTCCAACAGTTCTTATTAATTGGTGTTGCCAATAGAACGTAAAACACATTGCTTGTCATGGAAGTAACTGAAGCTTCCTTTGGATCCACTTTTGCAGGCAGGTAAAACTTTAAGTTCAAGGAAATGGCAGGCTGCGTTTACTCCAGAAGGATACCTGGATATAAGCAAGACCCTTAGTCGAATCTACCGTGGGGTAACTGTTCTTTTAAGAGATCTTATAATCAATCTTTGAGATTTAATGCTCATGATCGCTCTTTTCTCTACTTTTAGGGGATCCATCCATCAATTAGAGGAGAAGTTTGGGAGTTTCTACTTGGTTGTTATGATCCTAAGAGTACATTTGATGAACGAGATCAGATTCGACAGCGTAGAAGGTAGTCTGTTTTTACATGTGTAACTCATGGTCAAGAAACCATAGAAAAGGATAAGATCATACTTATCTAGGTTGTTAGTCCAATCATAGTTACTGATAACAACATCATCTTATTAATTGCTTTCCTTTATCATGACATTGGGCATTACAATAATGTGACAAAACTTGACAATTCCAATAATTGGCGTTCTTCACCATCAAAATGGTGGACTCTTTCTTTGCACTAAGAAAATTTGATAACCTATGGATCCTGTAGGTGAGTATACTAAGCATAAGACTATGGTCTTTAGTCTTTTTAATCCGACTCTGGAGATCTCCTACACTAGATTATATTGGGGACTTCATCCTCTTGCAAGTATATAAATACAATCTAGTCAAATCAGAAACTGCTGACCTTGATCTCCCCCATAGAAATGTAGGTAAACTATTTTGAAGCTAAATACTGTAATTGCCTTGTTTTTTGTGCATAAAAGTTTGAAGTTAGGCTTTGCCTTATTCCCCACTTTAGAAGACTAAGATTCGTTATCATGTTGCACCTTCAGGGTACAATATGTTAGGTGGAAAGAAGAGTGCTGCCAAATATTTCCTGTTGTCGGAAGTGGAAAATTTATTACGGCGCCTGTAATCACTGAAGATGGTCAGCCCATTCTGGAACCATTAGCAATTTTAGAAAAAAATCAAGACAGAGGCCCCTCTCAAGTTGGTAATTCTGCTGAAATCGGCAGTTCACATGCCTATGCCACAAATCAATCAAGAACAAATGCTTCCTGTTCAGAAATGGTGAAAGAGCTTACGAGCCATGGCCCTTTGGACCAGAAAGTGATCCAGTGGATGCTTACCTTACATCAAATAGGTTGGTGATGTTTATACATAAATGCACATTTCTCTCTTCCTTGGTGCAAAGTTGGTTCCTGTTCTCCTGTCAATGCATACTGTCATGCATGTGCATGCTGTTAATTTGAACCTCAAGAACTCAATAGTCATAATTTAATTATTGTAATCAAGGATTTTTTGTGTTTTTTTTTTTTATTGAATCTCTTTCTGATTGGACTAATATGGGTGCTAGGTCTTGATGTGCATCGCACTGACAGGACATTGGTGTTTTATGAGAAGCAGAAGAATTTGTCAAAACTTTGGGATATTTTAGCTGTTTATGCCTGGATTGATACAGATGTCGGCTATTGTCAAGGTAGATGAATAAATGATTGTCTTATTCGTGAAATTATTATATTGATATGTTAAATCATTGCCACTCAGCTTCTGAGGTGGTTGGTGTAGGACCCGAGCATGTATACATTATTGTGCTTTGTGTTGACCTGATCTATATAACAGACACTTGTGAATTCAACAAAAGTTTCAAAAACTGATACCTGGCATTTATAGAGAAGTGCTAATGCTTGAAATATAAGTGCTTGACATTTGGAGACCAGTGTGTAGACAGATAGAATAAAAGACCATTCTCCTTATTTATGATAAATTGTACAAGGGGATCTGTTGGCATTGTTGTTGGTTGCTCTGAAGTTGGTGAAAGTCCATCATTGAGAATAAGTAGCTGTTCTCTGCCTTTTCAAACTGTTGCTTTTATGAGATAAATCACTGGGGTTGAGTAAAGTAGTTCCACTACCAGATTTTTTGCTATTCCATGTCGACCATGTGCTGCTCAGTAATTCCAAGTACATACTAGATGGTCGCTTAGAAACTCTTAGTTCATTACACATTTCCTTTCCCCCCTTCTTTTCTGGGCTCTTCTTATTATGCATTTTTTCTGCTAATTTATAGTTATAAGTTCTTTGTAATGAATGGTATGTACTCTTAGAAATCAAGCATCTTGCATTATCCCCATTCCCCTGTAACCTTGGGAGCCAGAGATACTCTATTCCTTCAATGATTAATTCTAGCACTTAATTTCTAATAGAATAAGCAATGATAGTTACACAACTAATTTTTTCTTTCTTTTCCATTTGAAATTCAGTTGATCAGAAAATTAATATTGGTATGCATGTGCATGGTCATATCCTAAATATAACCCTGATATTACATATGAGATTTGAAAAGATCTGGATACTTTCTGGTTTCTAATAGAATGAGCTATCTAGAAATAGCTCCATAAATACGGCCTTCTCTGAGTTGCTGAAGGTCATAATGATTATACTTTCCTTTATGATGCTTCTAGTTATGTCTAAATTGGTGTAATGAAGTGAAAATTCTAAAGTCCCAGATGCATGAAATGCTGACAGGAATGAGTGATCTTTGCTCACCCATGATAATGCTTCTTGAAGATGAAGCGGATGCATTTTGGTGTTTTGAACGATTGATGCGCAGATTGGTACATTCTCTTCTTTTTTTTGTTTCTCTCAATTTTGTGCACAAGATACTTTACTGTGTGATGTTGCTCTTGGATAAAGTATATAGCTATTGCTTAATATTCTTGTAGTACATTTTGATTGCAATGAAGTGAATGATAAGGTTAATTTTCTTTAGATTATTTGAATTTTCACTACTCTTGTATTAAATGGATCTCGTGATGGTTTCAATTTTCTTACCTTGATTGAAAAATTATTTACTTGTATCTTGTGAGTTAATTATCTTTTTAATGTCCTGATGGGGATTAATGATGTTGCTTATTTTCAAAAATTGGTTCCTTGCCTCTTTTGCGCTAATGACTGGTTTTCAGATGTTGTCAATTATTTAATATTTTTTTCTATGGTTAATGCTTTTTGGGAGTTTTTCTATGATTAATGCTTTTTGGGAGTTTACATGGCTCTTAGCTTCATTATTTTATTTTTTCCTTTTGATTTCCACATTCTCATGAATTTTTGTTATTTGAAATTTTAAAGCGAGGAAATTTCAGATGCACTGGGAGAACTGTTGGGGTGGAGACACAACTTAGTAATTTGGCTGAAATTACTCAAGTCATTGATCCAAAACTTCATCAGCATTTAGGTATTTTCTTAAATTTATGCTTTCTCATTATGTGTTTTAAATCATTGTGTATGTTATGCAATATACTGATTGTTAATTCTTAAACGCAGTCAGTTTGAGTCACTCAACTATGCTAACTAGTTTATTATCTTTTCTTTTTCATTCTTTCTATTATACATACTAAAAGAAGATATAGGTTAGTGAGAAAGGAAAATAAAAGAATATTGTTTGCTTTGAAATTTTGAGCATAAGAAATGGACAAAATCCTTAATATCACTTTTTGTTGGCTTTTTGCACGGGGAAAAGAGACAACACCTGCATAATTCCTTAATTGACTTGTCTGTGATGGAAACATTTCTCTGTGCTTTTGCTCCTCTAAGATGGCTTGTTTGCAGGAGTGGACTTATGCATACCTTTAAATGGCCGTGGAAGCCCCAAAGATATAAGGCTTAAATATCATAATTGATGCCTTTATCCCAACCAAAAAAGAAAAAAAAACAATTACATCCAACTCTATTTTTAATATTTTAGTTAACATCCAATCATGCTGTTCATTTCATAAAAGGTTTGGTCCCCTTGAAGTTAAGTTCCTAGTTCTGCCCTGCTTATTTGGGTATTGTCATATATTTGATGAAAATATTCTAGGTTTAAGAGAGAAATGATGATGCAATTCTGTAAGATGGTAGTTTTGGCCTCCAATTTGAAACTGCAGTATTTATTATCTTATACTCTCTTACCAATGAGCTTGTAGCTCAATTTTACTCTTGCATGAGTGAGAGGGGTTAGGTCTGAGATTTGAGTTTCATCTCTGTCAAGATTTTTTAAAAAGTGGAACAAGCTCATTAAAAGAAATAAAAGTTCTTATTAACCCCTTTAAATACCCTTTTTTTAATATATAGATGCTTCAGGAACAAGGTTATAGGAGTAAGCTTGATTATATGTGAGTGTTTGCCTTAGTGTAGTATCAGCCATGATATGGAAAACAACTTATGACGTGACTTGCCTTTCGGATTGTGGTTTTCAGTTGTGACTCTTTAGTGATAATAACTGTGTTATCCTGCAATTAAAGTCTTTGAGTTTCTTTGTCTTGTGATAGTCCCGTACTCATTTTCTCAACTTTCTTGATTTGTGCTGAAAAAAGAAAGTAAAGATGTGTTTTGATATTTAAACACAGATGCACTTGGCGGAGGTGACTATTTATTTGCTTTCCGCATGCTAATGGTTTTGTTCCGCCGAGAATTTTCATTTTGTGATTCACTCTACCTTTGGGAGGTATGGTTCAAGTTTGCTTATTATTTTAGTTTGGTTTATTGAAAATATGCATGTTTTGAGTATTATGTGGATTGCCTGTAATGAAGGAAAATATGAAATTCTAATTACTAAAATCCCTTATCTCTCCTCATTTTTTTCCTTTTAATTTAAGAAAAAAAATGGTAGAATTGTTTTTCTATGGAATTGGTCTTGTCAAAAGTAGAAAACTTGTTCTAAAACTGATAATGTGCATGCATGGTGCCCATTTCCTCACCCTATCCTGCAGTTCATCACCAAGCTGTGACTCATAGTTTCTGTAAGCAAGACAGTTAAGGATGAATCTTAGATCATTCAAAAAATCTGCTGAGCCATCCCAATGGACTCAAGGCCTATTAATAGGCAAACCCAACCTAATCTCCTCCTCTTGATTCTAGATCTCCCATCCACATATGTGAGAACAATTGCTACTCAATTGCCAAAACCGAAAGCCTTTCTCTTTTGGGGTTAGACATACATTTATTTTCTTGGGTGGGTAGAAAAGGATTCTGGATTAACTGTAATCAGACGAGTCTCCACTTTTCTGGATGTTTTCTGAGAGTCTTTGGTACCTAAATGTTGTCCTTTGCTTTTCTTTTATCTTGTTTTTTCTGTGATGTATGTGCATCTTTGAATAGAAAAAAATGCAAAGTTTCTGTCTCTTCGTAAACTATGTGTCTTAGTTACTGATACTCACTTTTTTGTTTGCTGAACATAAAATCTGCACTTCTTACATGTGATTTCTTTTCATTATGCTCCACAGATGATGTGGGCCCTTGAATACGACCCTGATTTGTTCACTGTATATGAAGAGCTGGAACTGAATGGTGAGAAACGTGAGGGATCTAAGGGAAGAGCAAAGTCAATACGGCACTATGGGAAGTTTGAAAGGGAAAATATGAAAAATGGGGCAGCAAATTCTGAAGGCCCCCTCCCCATGTCTGTTTTTCTTGTTGCGAGTGTATTGAAAGATAAGAGCTCTAAGCTTTTGCACGAAGCTCGGGGCCTGGATGATGTTGTCAAGGCAAGCATCATAATTTGAATTGTGCTTATGCTCTAGACACCTGTAAAATGCCATATAGTTTAGAGAGGGCAATTTACAACCAAACAGAAGCATGTAGGAGAAATTAAATAAGAGTGGAAGCGTGGATTAGTGAAGACTACCCACAAACCCCATTTGTTTGCATGCAGGGGATGACTGGTGAGTTGCTGCAGCTTGAGCATCACCCTTTCTGTGTGCGTGTCCCGAGAAAGATTCGAACTTAAATTCTAAGCAGCCTCCATTTCCCTCTCTAGTTGCCATAGTTGTGCGTTGCTTGTTGAGGAGCAGTCTCAAACCCCACTCATGACATTGTTATTTGGAGTCTGAAACTGAAAACATGGCCAGAGTTTGTCTGGTGACATGGAACAGTTGAATGTGCCCTACACCAGTCATGTGCTATGCTTGTAGGTTCTAACATTTGCTTATGCCTGCATCTATTGTAGAACGGTAGCGAGAAAGATGACATAAAACTTGTGAAATGTTTGGTTGGTGAATAGTTAATGCATACTACCTGGATAATATTCCTAGAGCTCCCTATTCCTTCCGTGCTGTGAATCTCTGTGTATATGAATATGATTTTTTCTTGTTTATTTTCTTACTCATTTTCTTCTTTTGCAATGCTTTTCAGATATTGAATGACATGACTGGAAATTTAGATGCCAAAAAAGCATGCAGCGGTGCAATGAAACTTCACAGAAAGTATTTAAAAAAGGTGCTTTTCTTGCCTTGGATAAATCCTGATGATGCATTTGAAATGTTCAATTAGTTGAAAGGAATTAAAGAAAGCGAGCAGTTAAAAAAAAATTAGAGCCAAAACTTTGTTTGAAGCATTTGTTGTTTTTAGTTCCCCTTAGCATTTTGTTTCTAAATCAAATTATTAAAAGGGCTGGGAGAAATACTGTTTCCATTATACTTATGTTTACAGTTTTCTCTTCCTGAAGGAAATTGAGAGAAAAAATTGAAACCTAGCTACATCCAAAGAGGTTATAACAGCACATGGTCTTAATTCCATTTGCTTGTTTATGAGTCCTTGTTGCCAAAGTTATTCCTGGGGATCCTCTCAGCTGCTTGTTTACTGTGTGATTATTCCTTTTAACTTACTGTTCATTAATTCCTCCTGCAGGCGAAGAAGGCATAGCCTACCATGAAACACATGATTTTTTCCCCCAGTCGACAAGTATTGGGAAGCTTTCGTTTTGTATTTTAATTTTTCAAGTGATGACAGTATACTTGCACATAAATTTTTTGCTTGGAGATCACAAAACTGTAAAATGGTCATACAGAAAGCAAATTGTTGTATGTAAACCATCCCCTTCCTCAAGAAAATCTATGTATAAACAGAACCATGCATGTATCCATCCATGTTGTGTAATATACATTCTAATTTAATCATCAATGAAATACAAAGAAAATCATTTGCGTGCATAGGATTCGAGCTCAAGTTCTCTATAATTTTTTTCCTTTTGCTTTTCCATCTATCTTCAATATTCTATATATATGACAAAAGCATCTACCAATGAGTTATTGGGTTTTGACATGGGGACTAGCCATGTTTACAAGATACAGAAGAGCTAATTAACTTTAACATGCCACGAGATAGTCATTAATATGGACAGCTATTCTTGCACAAAGTAGTCATTAACTTTTTCTTGCAGATTTATTCTTTCCCAGGAATTTATATATAAAATTCAATATACATTTTTAATATAGATTCAATGGCCATTAAACAAAAAGATAATATAGGAAAGAGAAAAGAACAAAAAAAAAAGATGTTTGAGACATGCATGAGCTCCTATGATAACATTCTTAGTATTATAAAAAATTCTTAGTATTATCAAAAAAAATTCGAAGAAACAAATTTATAAATACAATGTAAAGTCAACTTTGAAACTATGAATTCACCTATGAATTTGTTTATGACTTTTATGGTATCTATAAATTTATTTTATTGAGATCTTTATAGTACTAAAAATATCATCATTAGAACTCCAACATATCTTTTACGTTCCATTTATTCATTCATTTTTCCCCTTAATTACTCTTCTTCTTCTTCTTCTTTTTATCTTTTTATGCCATATCATCTTCTTTTTTCCAGTCATTAAATCATTTTTGTTTCTTTACTGACAATTAAATCCTTATAAAACATGAATGTTGACTTTGTATATATAAATTGTTGGAAAAAGTATGGAAATGCAGGAGGAAAAAGTATGGAAATGCAGGAAGAAAAACGAAATTATGAAATTTGCTAGTTGTGCTGGTCACACCCGCACATATTGGTTATCATGCTAATTTAAAAATTACTTTTTTAGATGTGCTAGTTTGAAAAATATTTTTTTGTAATATAGGAAAAAACTTAAAAAAATTTTATGCCAAAAAAAAATTAAATAAAAAATATTTTTTTTACTTCAACCCATGAAAAGTTTAAATCATAGCTTTAATTGAATACTGTATATTTTTTTTTAACACCTAGAAAATAAAGAAGTTTTCTACTTATCAACTCTTATCAAAGGTTCCTTTAATTATTTAAAAATTGATGATAGTACAAAAGCTAAATTATATGACATTTACACCCTTCTTATATATTTCAATTAAACCCTTTACTAATAAAAGATTGTAATATTTGTTTAAAAAATCATTATCGATTAAGAATTATGAAAGTATTGTAATTTAAATCCAACTTCAAGGGACTTAATTTCTCTTCTAAAAGAGTGATACAACAATAGTCTTCCATCATTCTTCCCTTCTTACATCCTTTCTTTCCAACAAGTTGAACTTCAGAATTCATGTGTTGCTGACCAATAAAAAGGTGGTTACATTATTTCAGAACAGTTAATGTCAGAAGCTCAGTGCTTCATAAATCAGTTGCTTGTAAGAATTCATTGTTAAAGTATGGACTGCGCTGAAATATTTCTTCGTTTAAGAAACATTATTTGTCGAGATTCATAAAGCTAAGACAAACCTTGCTGCCATGCATGAGGAACCAAAATCTTATTCAGGATGGAATTGCAAAATTAATTAACTATATATTTACTATGGTTTAATTTGGTGCTAAAGTGAAGAATCCTAGATCAGATGAACTGGAAGTTGTTCTATATTCCATCAAAACCTCATCGGGCATACTACGTGAACGAAAAGACAGCTAAGTAATCAGCATACATTTGGAAAATTCATCGCTGTTTTGCAAATTATTAACTACAGTTGGTTAGAGTTTTCTGTAATACGTATTGAGAATTTTCAGTTTTGAACTTTGTTACAATCCCTCCCATCTTCCCTTGACAATCAACTTTAGCAGATGCAGGCCCTGAACTCATTATTCATATCTAGCCCACTGAAATGCGTATGCATTTCTTCCGGCTCCGCTGCTGAGGCATGGAAGTCTTGTCCTGAGAAAGAAAATCGCTACTGTCTAGTCCAAGTCTTTATGAAGTGCTACAAAGCTTTCGTTGAAATTAAAAATAGCAAAATAAATACTCACCCAAGATAATTCCAAACCAGAAAAACCAGAATATTAACCTCGAACGACGATCAATGGAGGTGATCTGACATCAGAATGAAAGTCACGATTGCCATGATTATGACTATGAGGAACTTAAAATGGGATTTTTGCTGTGCACTCGACCGGGGAATTTGCGCAGGCAGTGCACACTCTTCTCCGTTGAAAAGTATTCTTGTAGGAAACCCATCACCCCGTGGTATATTGATGCCTGGAGTACGTTTTTTGATAAATGATATCTTAGTTTGTTGCTTTCCAGGAACCCTCGGGTCTCCTGGTTTGGTGCCATTTACCTCTCCCATCAAGAAATTCAAACCTGGTAGGCCTTGGAGTAATATAGTATTGTTGAGGTTGTCAAACTTTGTTCCATTTAAGGAATACACACCTTCAAGGCCCTTGTAGGCTTTGTCTAATTTGATTGCAGCAAACCAATCCTCGAAAGGAGAATCATCCCAGTTGAAAAGAGTGACACTAGCAGTCCATCCAGTCTTGAAATCAGAGTCAATATGCCAATTGATGCTAACTGGACAGTTATCAGGACAAGGTCTAGGATTTGGAACTTTGAATTTATTTAGTGCAGCCCATGCTAATGCCTTTTCTGTCCTGTTATCAAAAGGCACGAGAAGACTCTCTGGCGGGAGAAGCATTGCTTTTGCATTATGGCTGCAACCTTTATTGTTATCACAGCCACAGGCACAAGTATTGCAGGGAATGGCAGATCTATTGTAATAAGCAGAGAAAGAAACACAGCATCGCGAAAGCTTCTCCTTCGGACGTGTTATGTTGCAAGTTACTTGCCAACTTGCAACAGCGTAGGTTTTAGAATCAAGTCCACTCGGATCAGGAAATTCTGTTGGATCTACTCTGATTGGAGGGCCACACTTGTATTGAGGATTGACAACCCCATCAATCTTCCATTTCTCGGGTGGTACAAGGGCAGTCCTGTTCAAGAAAGGAGGCATCTTGTAGACTTGCAATTGGAATATGGACCTTGCCTTGCTCTCATCCATTATAGATGGCAAAAGGGTGCCATTTCTACAACAGTATGGCAACTTCCCAACTTGTGAATCATTTTTTCTATTCGGAGGAAGATCTGAGATGACCGGCTTTTTTTCACAGTTCATAATAGTGGAGAAGTCGAAATCTTTGTAATATTTTCCTGCAGCACCATAAATACACTCGGAAAAGTCCCTTTTGTGAGTGTAGGCTCCTCTCATTGTGGAAATGAACTCTCCATTCATCCATTCCCAGGTTAAGTTCCAGTGATCAAGCCGGCCTAATGGATGGATGTTATCCATAGTAACTTGGGCCTGGTAGTTGTTACCGTAGGCTTGAAGCACATCATAAGTGAGAGAAAGATCCCCATATCTACGAGGCAAGAACTTGAGCCTTTTCTTTTCTTCCTTCGCTTTGGGATCCTTCTTACAACAAACACGCATATAGCTTTTTCCTACAAGGAACAAAAATGAATATTGAATTTATGGAAACTTCTGTTGCAATTTGTGGCATGATATCAACGATGGGTTTTTTTTTTTTTAAAAAAAAATAGAGAATGTAATAGAAAAGACTAAAAAGTTGCAGCCAGCCGAAAATTGTAACGATGTTGATTGAAACTTTTCATTACCATTTACATGGAAAAACATATAAATTTTATCTGAGACCATGTTGTTTCAGTGTGATCGTTGGCATGCAGCAAAATGAGGGCAAAATGCTTAAGTCCCTTCCTTTTGGGCTGGTCGGGAACATTTCACAGATTCAAGCAAGAAAACTACCTTGCTAGAGATAATTTTGAAATCTACATCTTTTTATTTATTCGAGGTCATGTAGGTTATTTTTTTGCATAAGAGATGGTGTGGTACAATAAGAGTCACCCGATGTAGAATTGGAGAGAGAGGTCTTCTTATAAAAGAAGAAAAATAGATGTGGCTAAACAACTATGAAGAAGAATGTGGCAATAACCACCAAACAAGAAAATTGGCTTAAATGAGTCATGTTTGAGCAAATACAATTACTAAAACAGGGAAGATTGAAGAGATGACAATGAGATGATATTATCTAGCCATGATGAAAGAAATGACCAAGACAAAGATGCAAGAAGTATATTCTTGAGATGAAGATGGAAGGTATAGAAAGAGTAACAACAATGTGACTCTCCTAAAAAAATGAAAGAAAAAAGAAGAAATTGAAGTTATCAAAAATAAGAGATTGACAGAGTGATCCTTTAACACATTGCAGGATGATTCTTCAACATATTTCCAAAACTAAAGGATTGCAAGATTTTCAAAATTAAAAGAGAGTATTAGAGTTAATTTGAAGTTTACATTCAAAAATGTTCTTTTATTTATTTTAGATACATGTATATAATGTAGTTATTCTTTAACTCTCTTGAATTATCCCTCCATTGACTTTCTCTTTTAGCAGAATAATATGACATGAAATGAAAGAGATATGTTTCCAACTTTCTGCCCAAGTTACTTCTGACAAATCTCTCTGGGAAAGAAATCCATTTGCAATGCTTAGTTTGAAGGAAATGTCTATTTTTGCTTCTATGTACGCGACATAAATGCTGGAAAAGAGAAAACTTATGACCATCGAAACATGAGGATTGTTACCTCGCAAAGTCGGTTTAGGGCATTTGTATCCATCATTAACAAGCTTGATATTCTTTGGCATAGGTACTCCTGGTGGTTTAATCCCAAACACCGAGCCTGTAATCTCAATCTGTGCTGAAATCTGGGTGAAATCTCCAGCTGTTTCAATTGCAGTCTTGAGGTCAACTTGTGGATTTCCTGCGAAGATTGTCCCATTGCCAACTGCCACAGGGAAGTCATCGCCATCAACAACGATTGCCCCAGAAGCAGACACTAAAATTTCTTTGTGCTGAAAACCTACAAACATCTGCCAACCCTTCAGTTCATGTTCGCCTGTATTGGTTATCGTTGCCAAAGATTTGAACGCCCATGCCTGCGCCGATGCATTCTTTACTATTGGATATTCTTTTTCACGAGATGTGAAAGAATAGGTAAGATAGATGCCGTTACATTCATCCAGTCCAGGTGGTGGGGCTGCAGGGTTCTCATAGTCATCGGTTTGGCCATGGCAAACATTAAAAATGATAGATGGTAATGAAAGGAGCATTACCGTAACCAGATGCCATGGAACCCCCACCCGTAATCTTGCTTTCATTTCCTAACTTCTTGCAGAGCAAGAAATATTTTTTTCTTTTCAACAAGAGAAGAAGAAAAAACCTGTGCGGTTGCGGCTGAGCTGATGATGATTTTGCCGCGTTCAATTCAGAACGCGGCTATGAGTGAGAAATGGGGACACTGAGAAGGGAAACCCAAGTTAGAGTGAGATTAGAAGCTTATAAATTGGACGAGAGAAGGACAAGACTGAGTCTTATATCAATTCTCTTCCTCTGGTTTCCACGAACCATTCGGAGGTGGAGGAGGATGTCAGCAGTTCTTAATTAGGTGGAGACAGAAAGTAATTAATTTGTACTAATATATTTTTGGTTTGCTTCTAGTTATTACTATTTTTAGAGGGTAATAACTGAATCTAACTCTGTAATACATATATTTCTTTTTCTTAAAAAAAAAAAAGAATTTCATTGTCAACATGATTTAAAGACCAAGAACTAACCTGAACCAGCTCATAAAGAAAGAAGGATCCTGTTGCCATTCCGACCAGGTGATTTTGGTGTTTCTGTTGTTCGTGTTTTCATGGTCAGGAAGGCTCGTCTAGTTGGCTACAGCTTCTTTTTTTGTCTTTAATGTGGGAATTGGTTTATGAAACCATGTTGGATTCATTGAGGTCTTAATTTTATTTTATTTTTTTGGTTTTCTGTTGTTTCTTTTTGGATTTGATTTGATTGTTATTTTCTAAATTTTTTTTACATGATTATTTGCTTAATGGCACGGGAACTTCAATAATACATCAACTTTTATTAAAAAAAAATATGTTGGATTTAACATTTATATTTTAATATGAAATATTAATATAATTTTAAAAATTAATTAAATATAAATGATATATTATTCTCAAATAACTTTTAAATAATAAATGTTCCAAATCCAAAATATCTTTGTGAATTGAATAATGGGTTTATGAACTTATAAGTTCGGGTAATAATAAAAATATTTAATATTAAGTCTTGTTTGATTAATAATTTTTGTTAGTTATTAAAATATCATAGCATATATTAATTATATGATGAAAATTAATATTATTATGATTAATTCATGAATTATAAGTTTTAATGTTTTGATTTCTAATTCCTATAAATATATATCTCTGAATGGGTGGAAATATATCCAAGAATTTTTCTTGAGTTATTTTCTTTCTTTATTGTTGTTTTTTCTAAAAACTTATTATTTTATTTTTTCTTTATACTCTAGAGCAGGTTTGGTTTTTGTAGAGAGATATTGGTTATTATTTCTTTAAGTTCATAGAATCTTATTAAAAAATGAGTCTAAATAGTGAAAAATTGTTAAAATTTTGAAAGATTTATTGAAAAAAAAATCTTTTTACACCAAGTGAGAATTAATAAATCTTTAAAGACAGAAAGTTAATCCTTGAAAACAACAACAAAATGTTATATTGGATACCTTCTAAGAATTTTAACAAATAAATACTCAAACTAATTTTGTTTAAGGATAATTTTAACACTTATTTAGTTTGCAAGTTAGAATTGTTTTCCTATGTTTCTTGATTATAAGTTTATATATTTGTTTAATATATATGTTAGATTTTTATAATAATTACCATATTTTTATATGTTTACATGATTATAAACTAAACATATATCTCACACTTGACTAATTTTACTTGTGGATTTTGAACAACAATCTTAAGGCTATATATGCTGCATGCATGTTTTTTGTTTAGTTTATATATATATATATATATATATATATATATATGTGAAACTTGAGCTTGGCTAGTAGTGTTTGTGTGGAGTTTTATTTCCTAAGTTGTGGTTAGCTTAACCCTCTTTTTCTCTAGATAGATAAATGATTAAAGTATAAATGTTGGTGAGTTTATAGCTATGAAGTTTACGTTGACGATTTAAGTTGTTAGTTGAGCTAAATGGTAAGTTTTGCCCCTTAGGGAGGATACCTTCCCCTTGAGTGGATACAAGCATGCCTGGTTTTCTTTCCTGATGAGAATGCTTGTGCAACTTTTAGATCATATTAACACTAATTGACAGCGAAGTCCTGGGCCATTGAAGTTGTGAACTATTCAAATAGGAATTTCAAGAAAGCAGCTCATTACAGTGTGAGTATTCTTTATTTTCTCCATTGAATTATCAGGATTACTATCGAGACCCTGAGATTCTCAGGCATAAGTCCTCGTAAAGTTATGGCACTCTGCTCAGAATTGCAAATCACTTCTTATAGAGGCAGCGTGGATGATAATTTCAAAAGGCTGTTGAAGGAGATGCTGGAGGTAAATTCTTAGGAGCAAACCAGAACTACTAACACCAGATGGTCCAAGTGTAGATTGGTTAATCCACCGTTAACCTGTATATTGTGGGAAGGTTAAAACTTATGCAAATGATGTCTTAAGCAGCTGAGCTTCATTTTTGAATCTTGATTGATTGCAAGATGTTTGAGTAAATTGAATTTTTTTCCTACATTTGGCTATCATAGTTTAGTTTCCTTCAATTGTTCCATAGTATATCCGATCAGAACTGGACAGGAAGAAATGATATTCATGTGATTACCCCTTATTTGTTTGGGATTGAGTTGGTCACTTGGTTGAGTTGGAAGAGACAAAAAAAGGCCAACATAGAACTGAAGAAACTGAAGAAAATAGTACAGCAGACAGCAGAAATGCTATCGATTAAAGAGGTTGGTGTTGCAGCTGCATCCCAAATTATAAACTTCAGAAAGCGGGGAATGAAATAACACGACAGGCTGCGTCAATTATATAGAAGTAAATCCATGAAGGGAATGCATGATTTTCCTTGATTACAGCCCTTCAGTAAAAGAAACTCCAGTGGATCCAAGCCACGCTCCTCCTTGTATCAGCTCTGCCACAGTGAATTGCTTGGCCTCATTTGGATCTGTAATGACATGATATCCAGGCCAATTCACTCTCATGCTAACACCTGCACCTAGCCCTCTATTTGCGTACTCGCCATAATACAATGTTGTTAATGCAAATTCCTTATCCCATTCTGCCCAGCCAAGTGGATCAATATGTCCACCAATTTTAGATTGCATAACGACAGTCCTTGAGTACTGTTTCCATGGCCTTCCAAGATACGTAGGGAATTTATTCTGCTCAGATTCAAGATCAGAGCTTGCAACAATGTCACAGTTCTGGATTGAAATCCCAGTATTTTGATTTGGGTCTATCCTTCCTTGTGCTGTGACCATGTTCTTCTGGTTTGCCATAGGCTTCCTTCAGATAATTTGGCAGTTCTGGAGTACAACAGCTCCATTACCGAAGATGAAATCAATGGTTCCAATTATGGAGCAATCTCTGTAGAACTGTCTGTAGTTATGTGCATAGAGGGTGTCTTGGTATGCATCGATGAGGCAACGGTTGATAACAGATTGATCAGCACTGACTCGGAGAGCCACAGCTTGGTGCTTCTCTGGTCCTGCTGTGTTTTGGATCCAGATGTCCTGCAATATGAATCCATCACCTGCAACAGCTGAAACGTGGAAAAAAAAATTCAAATAATGTCTAGCTTATACCAAAAAAATAAAAATAAAAAGAAGAAGAAGAAATTGCAGCGATTATCAACATTTTCTCAGCTGAAAGCATAAAGAGAAGTAGCTTCTACCTGGATCATGTGCAGTATAGTTGCTTAATTAAAGAAATGTTTTTGGAATCTTGGTGATTCTTAATGCTTAACTATAGTGGTTCTTAATCAAAAGCTTAAAAAACCAAAAGAGAAGCAAAAGACTATAGTCGGAAAGTAGAGAATTGTTACCAAGAGTGGCACATCTGAAGGTTGTAGATCCATCCACAACATTGAGGTTACCAGTTAAGATGGTAAAATCCATACCATCACCAACAATCATAACATTTTTCTTCTTCTTCCCAACTTCAACATTCTCTTTATAAATCCCACTCTTTACATGTATCACATACCGGCTTTTACTTTTATCTGGGACTGAGTTCACAGCTTCTTGAATAGTGGTGTAGTCCCCACTCCCATCTTGTGCTACTACCACATTGGCCTCAACATTGCTTACTGAACTTTCCAATAGTTTGCGGTCCCTTCCCAAGATCCATGATGGAAAACCCCCATTTAATGGCTGAACGAGATCAGTATCAGAGGCTGAAAGACTAGAAACAGTAGCCAGAGAGGTTCTCATCCTTGAGATCAAATCTTGGAGTAATTTTTTCATTGATGGTTGGTCTATTGTGTCAACGCCATCCAAGCATGTAACATGGTTAGTGAGTACACCACTTAGCCAAGTATTTGCATCACTAGCATCAGACTGGCTGCCCCAGTTGGCCAGAGCTGATAATGTATCAGTAACACGGTCAATGGACATATCCATAAGCTCCACACAATCAGCTAGAGCTGCTTGATGTTTATGGTCATTGATCTTGCTATTTACAGCATTGGCAGCTGCCTTTGCCATTCTCATTTGCGAGAGAGATTTTACCAAGAAAGTTTTTAGGAGGCCAACGCCATTAGATTCTTGAACTCCTTCAGTGGAGACAGCTTCAGATAGTATTGATAAACATTCTTGGGGATCATAGGCTTGGTTACATATTTGTGGAGTTGATGGACTAGATTGACTAACTTTGATGAAATGGGATGCAAGAAAAACACTAGACAATATGATTGCAAACAGAGAAAAGGAAAAGATAAAGATCTTGACGTGGGACTTAGTGTTATTGGTAGTGTTTAGAAGTGGCTGATGGGCAGAAGAAGCCATGATGAGGTATGTGCGTTTGGTTCTCTGCTTGTGTTGATCTCATGTGCTTTATAATGGTGGAAGACCCTTCAAGCATAACATTCGCCGTATTTAATGCCGATCATGTCGCATCCGAGGGGCTAATTTTCATTTTCTTTCCTTTATTATTATAATTTTTTTTTAACAACGCCATGTATTCCAGTTCAACGTCCTTGGAAATTTTATTGCACCGACATGCTCTGTTGTTTTCCTTGTTAAGAAGAAAGAAAGGGAAAAGGAACAGAACGTTTAGCTACAGCACCAGATAATTGCCGCGTGATGGGGGTCGGATTAAAGCTTTTCTGGATATAAAAACATATTCAAGTGTCCGTAATGTATATTTTAGTAGAAAAAATTTAAAATTATATAGGAATTGATTTGTTGTCACCCAGTTAATTTCATAAATTTAAAAGCAATACTAAGAAAAATATAGTTTAATTAAAAAAATTAAAAATATTTTTTTAAAATATTAAAACGATAACATATTAGATCGACTTAGATCAACTTGGATTAATTTATCAAAGTTGTTATCTAGGTTATAATATTTTAATAACCATGTAGAAAGCAAATAAAAAAATTATTTAGTCTAATTTTTAATTAATTTAATGTTAAAAAATAAAATCAAATAAAAAATAATTAAAATAATAAATCAAGTCAACTTTAATTAACTTGTTAAATTTACGTAATGAGATTAGAATAACTTTAAATAAAACAAAGCAAATTAAAAATTCAATGTTGATGAGTTGTTTACATATATTTTGATAGATTTCTCTTGTGATATTTGCAATTTCTTCAGCAATCTACTAAATTACATGGAATGACAAATTTATAATGTAGTAGCTAGGTATTTAACTTTTTTGAATTTGTTATTATTGTAAATTTGAATTTAAATAGTTTTTAGCTTTTTTAAAAAAAAAAAACTTTTGCCACTTTTTCTATAAGATAAATTGAATAAATATTTTATAAGATTTTAATTTTTTACACAAATAAGCTTTAAATAAATGGGTTAGCATTTTAAAGCCAAAAGTACACATAATTCTAACTTCTCAATACAATCAATGGTTAAAACATTCTTTGTAGCCATCCCTTACAAAAAAAACCAGTGTTTTAAAACTCAGCCTGACCCGATGGATTGACCTGGGACCTAGCTGACCCAAAGTTGGAATCGGGTTGGGTTGATTAAAAAAATATGATAATTTATGACTTAACGTGACCCAACCGACCCGGTAGGTTGACCCGGCTAACTCGGCAAAAGCAGGTTAAAAACTCGGTTGCAACTCGTTAATTTTTATTTATATTTTTACTAAAACAACGTTGTTTTAAATTTTTTTAAAAAATAAAAATTAACCTGGTTGATCTAAATAACCTGACGACCCAGTCAAAACTATGAACCTGGACCTTAGAATAACGGACCGAATTTAAAAACTATGCAAAAAACAAAAATTGAGTTTTAAACTAATTATTTTATATAAAAACATTGTAACAAAGCATTACGAAACATCGCTATAATCGAAGTTAAAGCCACAACATCCACATTTAACATCGCCAACCACATCAGAAGCCTCTTCTTAAGAGCCGGAGCTAATCCAAACTGGCATCACGGACAAGCTATATTGCGTCTTTTTAGACGCAATAAAGTTTGCACTATTTTGTTTCTTGAGAAGCGTTGTAACCTCCACATTTCAATTATAGTTATTATATCCAGATTTCATCTGGTTAAAGAATGGAGTTTCGACTTTTATAAGTTATTTTAGATTAATTTGAATTAATTTGTATTAACTAGAAAAAATTATAAAAAAATAAAATTTTAATATTTTATATAAAAAAATTAAAAAAAACTATGAAAATATAGGTGATATATATATTGCAAATAACAAAATTTAAAATAATATTAAAAAAAAAGTAATTCATATTGAAAAAATATAGCTTTTTTCCTATGAATATAAAATATATATACTAATAAGTTTTAAATCTTATATTGAAAAAATATAGTTTTTTTATAAATATAAAATATTTATACTAATATTATTATTTTAAGTTGAAATATTTAAATAAAAATATTTTATATTTTATATTTAAAAAATATAATTTTTTAAAAGACATAAAATAAAATATATGTATTCAAATCCTGTATTGAAAAAAAACTAAATTTTATCTAAATCATAGATTAACCCTTCAAGTTAATTAAATTTGACCGGATCATTATATAGATCAATTTTTTAAAAAACTTAGATAAATCCAGTACCTTGTCTCAATCGATTCACCGAGCAATCCCAGTTTAATAAGTATGATTTCAAGTAGGAACGTTTTAGATACCAGCATGGTTGCGAAATCATTACCGTGGGACAACACATTGTTTGAAAGATTTAATGTAGTGTCATGGAATTGTTGAAAACCAGATGTAGTGGTGGGGCCATACTTTGATGAAAACGATAAAACCTTCGAACCTTTAATCATGATGTTGAAAATGATTTAAATGATGATTATGGAATAATTAACCTAAAAAAGTCGTCTGATTTCTCTTTAACCTTCAGAGTTTATACTTTAAGTTATTGTAGATAAAATTTCATGTATTCTGTATAGTCTATTTTAAATCGGATCAGAGAAGTATACTCACTTTTAAAGTGTTAGATGGATGCAGAGACAAACCAGAGGAGAATGAGAATGATGAGTTACATATGCCTCATCATGCAATCCTCACTCGATATGTTAAAGAATGCTATACGGCTTCGGAAGATCTGTTGAAAGAGGCAACTATCCTGATGCGTGGACAAATTGTTATTGCCTCTGCAAGAAGCGTTGTGAACTGTGATTAAGTAGTCGAGCCCGTCTCTTTTTTGTTTTTTATTAACATGAAAATTCAGATTAATTTATAGATATTTTAATTAATTTTATAAGTTATAAAATTAATTATTATGTAACTTTTTAGTAGTTTTATAATTAGTAGTTAAAAATATATTTTTATCAATATTTTAATTATTTTTTTTATTTAAAATATCAATAACTTTTTAACTAAAACATGTTTTATAATAACATGTATAATAATATAGGATACTTTTAATTTATAGTAAATATTTATCTTAAATGCAGACTTATCACATAAATCAAAGAATTAATTAATAAATTTAAATACTAAAATTAAGAAGATAAAGAACGGGCTAACCTTAAAAAAAAAATGTTAGTTCCGTCCAAACTGAAATACCATTTTGTTATTGGATCTTAACTAAAACTGTAGAATTTCAATTTAGATCTGATTTATATGTATGCAAAGTTAAGATATAGACCTAAAATGTTCATAAAAAATTTAAGATTTAAAAGTGTCATTTTTTAATCCAAATTTTAACAATAATGAAGAAGTCAAAATCTATTTTGTATCCCAGATACTATTTAGTGTTCAGTCCATATCTCGTGTTGTAGAAGTTCAAATGCACCAATTATTTTATTATTAAAAAGCTGAGACAATTTTTCAGAACTTTCATAGACTATATGTTCAAATTATAATGTTATCAATGATGTTTTATTCAAATAAAAATATAAAGATTGTCACCAAGTCAAGAGGTGGTTGCTCACTTAATAATTAGTCATTAAATTAATAATTTTAGATTTTAGCCTATAAAAAAAATATTTACCATATATTTAAGCATCTTGGTTTTCAGATCAAGATCATATTTTTGTTATTTTTCTTTATATTTTTATAATATTTAAATTTTTTTATTAATATTTTTTTATAACTTTTATTTCCTTTATTATAATTATATAATCATGTTTTTTTTATTTATTTATGTTTCTCTTCTTCATTAAATTTATTATGCAAAGATGAAAATATTTCACTAATGGTGTTAGGACAAGTATAATATAAACTCAATAGAAATTCAATAATTATATTATAAATAACTTGTTATTAACATATTTTATCATTTTTATCTTATTAATTATTAATACCTTACTTGTAAAATGAATAATAAAAATTTATATTGTGTAACACTTGATACAATAAATATTTAATCTTTTATCGTCAAATATATGATATAACCGACACTTATGTGATAAAAATAATTTTATTTGTTGTTAATGTAAATTAATATTATGAATTCCTAATAATATTTAAAAATATTATTGTTACTTAAATAAAATAATTAATATAATTATATTAATAATTTGTAATAAGTTATTAATAACAAATTATTCTATTAAAATCTTTTTTATGTGTAATTTTTAATTAAATAATAATAAAATTATATTATAAGTAAGTAAAATACTATTAATAAATTCTTTAATATTCATAGTTATTTTTATTATTATTTAATCTTCATATTTATTTTACATATTAAAATTCTCTTTAATTAATTATTATTATTATTTATAATTTATATAATTAATCTCTTTATAATTCAATCTTAATTTTATTATATTATTTATTAGTTTAATATTTTTATATTTAAAATAAAATATTAATTTTTTAATCATACCACTTAATTCCACTTACAAGTAAACAAATCTAAAACTTAATTATTTAAGTTACAAATCCAAAAACTGATTATTTAAGTTATCCCTTAAGATTGCCGCTCTCTTTCAGAGCACGAGGGCTACGGTGAAGCAACTCCAGACGACCTCCAGGTGGGGGCGGATGATCTATCAACATTTTGCAATGCGGTTGCTTTGGAAAATGACGCCACACTCGGTGGTTCTAATAAAAGATACTTGGTTCGATGGTTCAGTGATGGCATTTAAATATTTTACGAGAAAGAAGGCACTAAAATGGCTTGCCCTCATACAGAAAATCAAGAAAATCTTTTTTCAATCAAATGCTAATCAAACCCTCTATATTCAGCCGAGAGAATTGACAGATAGGCCAGCCAACAAGGTCCGAAAGCAGCATGAACTAAATTATTTCAACTGCCGAGTGTCAGCAGAGTCTTGAACGAAAGGAACAGACACCAAGACTACTAACTAAAACCTACCATGACCACATCAACTGGGAAACCCCTCGAACTCATTTCTACTGCCTTTTATTGATCTGACATATTTGAGTCTATTGCTTTGCTACCACTCAGGTCTCTGCAATATCAGCAGATTCAACAGCAGCCAGGATCAGCTCTGGATGAATGCCTCCCACAAATGTTTCATCCAGTGCATTGGGCATCCCGAGTGACTTCAAGGCAAGGTGTGCTGCCTTCTGCCCTGATATCATCATTGCCCCAAATGTTGGTCCCTGCATTACCAATAACCACATACAAATGCGTCAGTCTCGTAAGCATATGCTTTCGATTTTGAGCTTCAAGTGCTAATCTTAAACCAGCTGTTTTTGTCAATCTCAATTCCCTCTTTGTTTGCTAACGTTGCAGGACAAAACTTGATGGAGGACCGGCCTCGACCATTTCACTTTAGCATTTCCCGGTCCCTGAATCATATCAGGAAGAAGACACAGTGGTCCTTAAAGACATGATATTTCAGGACCCATTGCCGGGACCACACTATGACGGGTCCAATCTATCCAATAATAAATGTGGATAGTCAGTCATATGCTGCATTTCATGATTACATAGGCCCTTGATGATCCGGAAAATATCCCATGATAGTATACATTCAATAATAGTTAAGACTAGACATTGTATTAATTGACAGCACCAAGTTTATAGTATAATCCAAGACTATCAACATTTTTAGTTGCAGATATTGAACATGTAGCGCAAAAGATGAATGGAAAATGAGAGCAATCTCGAGGCACAAAAATCCCTACCACGATATTTAAAGAAAAGGGAAATTGGAAATTTACCATTCTCGGAGAGCCATCAATCTCAGCAACTTCCATGCCAGTAACAATCATTCCAGGCACAACTTCCCTGGTAAGCTTCACAATGGCATCTTCAGCAGCGTTCATGTCAAGAGCCTTCATTCCTAGCACACTATCAATCATGCCAATGCTCTTAAGCCTCTTGACCCCAGTAGCACCAAATGGTCCATCATGGCCACAAGAACTCACAACCACCTTGGCCTCCATTACATTAGGGTCCATACAGGATTGTGTGTCATGGTTCATTGACACAAGAGCCCAATTAGTGACCACTCCACCCACTTTTCCTTCTTTCACTATCAAGTCCTCAGCAGCCACAGCATTGAAAAGCTTAACATTTGGACGGGCGAGGAGTTTGCTCATGATTGTGGAGGTGAAAAGAGCTGCATGCTTGATTACTACATAGTCTTCTTGCTCATCATACTCAATACCGAGCTCATCAAGGAAGAGATGAGCTGGTTTGCGTACAACCTGGTCAAGACATCAATTTCAATTCTTAATTCATAAAACGTGGATTGCAAGGATATATCTTATTCATTAATTATAACAAGCAAATCAAGAACCTAATAACAGCCGGTTCCTTCTTTTTTACTAGCACTTCTACAAATGAAGCATGGAAAACATCTTAATTTTCTACTTAAATTACAAGGAAAATGATCACATGTCCGCAAAACTCCTACTTAAATAGGAGTCAGGGAAAGTGCTTAAAAGAATATGCTTTTAAAATCCCTTGAATTGCTGTTTAAATTTTTTTTATTTAAAATATACTGATCTTAAAAATAAATTTTAAAAAATAAAAAATATATATTATATTAATATATTTTTAAATAAAAAATTAAATTTGTCAGTATATTATGGAATATATGATGTAATCAAGAACTGGAATTTATATTCACCAAATAGTACTTTGATGTTATTTTTTTTCTTTATGAACGCAAGACATAAGGTCCAAAAGAACAAGGGGACATACCTTCATTTCACAGTTCTCAACTTTATCAACAAAGTTTAAAACTTTTAAGTGTACCTTCTCTATTGAAAAAAAGAGTATATTTTTATGATTTTATCAATTATTGTCATCTTCAGAAAATAATAAATAAATCAATCCTTATCATGTAAGATACAATTATGGCCAAAAAATAATTCTGAGTAAGAACAAAAAAGGAGCAAAACAAATCATTTTGAAAAAACTTATTGAACATGATCACCTAGAATCCCAGTTATACGGATTCAACAGGTTAATCAAGTGATAATTATCTTGATATTTAAAAAAAATTAAAAATATATTTTTTAGGGAAAAAATAAAATTTATATCAATTAGACTAGACTATAACAGGTTATCTAGGATTGACTCACTAGATCGATCTGGTGAACTGAGATTTTAGTTTTCTTTAAAGCACGCAGAGGCCAGGGCCAGGTGGTGATCGAGTCACATACCCACCAGGCCGGCCGGTTTAATTAGCATTGCCTGCGTAAATACATGAAGGAAAAGGAAAGAACTAGTTTTGATCATACCATGGCAGAGAAGAGCTGACCACCAAGCCAAGCACCACCGCCAGGGCTAACAGATTGTTCAACAATGGCAATTTTGACAGAAGGGTTCTTGCTAAGCTCATAAGCACAAGATAACCCAGCAGAGCCAGCACCAACAATAACAACATCAGTGTCTGCATGAGTTATCATGTCCATCATGTACCTTCTTGTCATTTCTCTTGACACTATAGACTCTTTGATCGGTTCAAACTTGAAAGCATTCAAATCATACGGTGGAGATGACATGGAGATGGAAACGTTTGGTGACGATGATGATTTTGTGGGCTGCATACGAAGCGTCGGTTTTGAGATCGGAGTGCCATGGAAGGAAGAGGAGGTGTCGAAAGGGGAGAGTTTTTGGGATTTTGTTGAGAGAGAAGTGAGAGTTGTAGCCATGGTTGCCATGATGAACGACAGCGCGTTTGGTTGTGTGTTGAGGTTTAGAGCTATGGAGCGCAAGAGAGTGAAGAAGCTGGCGAGAATTTATGGGGATAGAGACGTGAAGAGAGGCGGTGTTCGGGTGTGGACTGTGGAGATGAATATTAGCCGTTTGATACATTTGATATCTTTTAACTCACGGCGTTAGTGCCAAAGGCAGTGATAGTTTTATATATATATATTCCACATTTTGTGCTCATTTTTTATTTTCAAAAATATGTTTGTAATGCTTTATGACTATTTTGGAAACTAATTAGAAGCATTTTCTACAATGCATCTAGAAAAGTTCACGCCAATTCTTTTCGAGAAACATACTATTTTTAGAATTATTTTAGTTTTTTTAAAATAATTTAACTTTAAAATCCAGATATACAAGAGAAGTTATTATAGAACAAAGTTAATTGATGAAATAATTAATTAATTATGATAAGTTTAATAATTATAAATAGAATGATTTGCAATAATAATAGCAATAAATTAATGAATAAACTTTCAATTCAACCTGTCTCGAATTATTTTAGTCTTTCTTTTATATTTGATATTAATTTTTAACAAAAAAAAATATTGTTTTTACATCATAATATCGTGAACAAAGGCCCTAACGGACGTTAGAAGTTTGGACGGATCTGAAGAGATGGCTTTGTATCCAGCGGCTAGAGAGCCTTTAGATTGCAAGATGAGGATACGCGGTAACAACAGATTGGATAGAATTTGAAGGGTCTAGAACGATTAAACCGTGATTTGACTATTTTGCAGGGGCAGGTGCGCCTCTGCCCTTCAAGTGTCTTTTTGCCAAGTGGCTTCCATGCTACAGTCTATGACGTGAACTCCAGGACTCTCTCGGTTTATTATCTGACATCAAATAAAAAAAAATATATATATATATATAGGGAGAGTGCACGTATATAATGTAGTAAAGCAAAAGTAATTTACAATTCAAATCGATTAACCTTTCAAATAAAATATTAAAGTAGGTTGTAGATTTATGATTGGAGAGGGAATTCTAATAATGGTAATAATTGTTTTTTAAAATGATTTTTATTAATTTAAAAAACCATTAGAGCAATTTAAAAACGTATGATAATATTTAAAAAATTCAAAAAATCATGAAATATGTGTTGCTTCACAACGCTAAACTGCCTATAAGACATCCTTATTTTACGAATTGTGATGTGTTCGTATTTATGTGAAGAAAAAATCAAAAACAAAAGGCGCAAAAAAATAAAATAAAAAATTTTAAAAATAAAACAAAAGGCGCAAATAAAGAGATAAATACATTAATTATTAAAAAAAATGTGTTAAACGGATGAAAATATCGTAAAATAAGAGCATATAAAAATATAAAAGAATAGGTTTCAATTTAATAAATCTAAAAAGAAAAGAAAGAAACATATTGATGGCCTGAGAGTTTTGGTGTGTGTTTTCAAATTCATATGGACTACTTGGTGAGAAGGGATACAGTGTATATAATCAATATAAATAAAACTTACCACAATAGATAGAGAACTAGCATTAGTGACTTATCAAACTTTTTTTTTTTTTGGGTACAAGGAATGACATTCTAATAAAAAATCATTAAAAATCAATCATGATAAATATACAACAATGCTAATTAAAGCTAAGTCAATACAAAATATTCAGTTAAACTAGTAGTTCAAATTATATAATTAAAATAATTTAATAAGATAAATTAAATATTATAAAATAAAATTAAAAAAAATCAAACATATAAAAGAATTTTTTTAAAATAGCAATTTAAAATAATATCAATATTATTATCATTATCAACATTATTATTATTTCTATCATTATTAAAATTACTATTATTGTTAGTATCATTACTACCATTATTATTACTATTATTAATATTGTTTTTTGTTATTATTGTTATTGCTGCTAGTATTATCATTATTGTTAATAATAATAGCAATTCTATTTGAATTATTACTATTTTAACAACAATTACTATTATTATCATTACAATTATTGTTGTTAGTATTACTATAATCATTATCTTTGTTATCGCCATTACTATTATTAATGTTTTTTCAATCATCATTATTCTTATTTTTCTTCTCTCTACTATTGTTATTGTTATTATTATTACCATTCTCACCATCATCAATATCAATATTGTTATTACTATTATTATGACTATTATCATTCTCAACATCATTATTATTAATAATGTTATTATTATTGTTACTATCACTACTAGTAGTAGTATTACTATTGTTATTATTATCATCAATCTTATTATTATCATAATTTTTAATATCATCACTATTATTATTATCATTATTAATAATTGAAATAGTAATAATCATAATAACACTGTTATCATTACAACTACCACTACCATTATTTTTGTTATCATCATCATCCTTGTTACCATCATTATCATTAATATTATAATTATTAATTTGATTATTATTATTATTAAAAAAATAAAAATAAAAACTTGATTTGAATGATAGAATTGAAAACTATAAAAACTTTGGTAAAATAACAAAGAAAAGAACAAAAAAAAGAAATGATTAAATTGAAATCATTATTATCATTGTAAACACAAAAACTATAAAAGGACAAAATTAAAATCCATAAAAATCTTGACCAAAGGCAAAGGAAAAAAAAAGTAAAAATAGAAAAACCAAATCAAAAAATATTATCTATAAAAATTAAATAGGAATAGTTAAATTGAAAACTAACAAACATTTAACAAAAAGAACAATGGATAAAAAATACAAAAATTAAAACTAAAATAACTGAATTTAAAATACTAATAATGAGAATTATAGTGTATTTATCATGCTAGAAGAGAGAATGAAAAAAGAAAAAAAATCACTAGTAACAAACCGGTAACTTCTGGATATTATATGTCACTTCACATGAAAAAAGACATCATGAGAAGTAACATAAGATAAAAAAAAGCTTATTTTTTAGTATCTAGAGCTGCCGTATATAGTACTCAAAGTGTGCAGTGGCTATAACAGGCTGGTTGCACCAATAGTTTATTTCAAATTAGTAATTGTTATTGACTAAACTAATAATCAACAAAAAAAAAATTATGGCTAAAAGATCATAATACTTCTAAATCTAATGAATTAAATTCTTGAATTCAAGGGCCAGTGTGATTTTACTGTGTATAAAAAAATAAAAAAATCTCTATCCTAAACCTTTTATTTTTTTTTACATCTAGGAATATTTTAGTTATTTTATTGCTTATAGATATATTGAATTGATCAAAATACTCTTAAATAAATTTATAATATTTAATAAATAAATAAAAAATCTCAGATTAAAAATCACGTAAATTCTCATTCAAAGAACAGACAAATCACTACACTATTATAGACCTTTTTTTTTTATTTACGTGGGGTTTGTCCCCTTTCTCCACACCTGGGTTCGAACCTTACCATGCACGCCTGTCACTCCCGCAGTGTCTTACCTGTTCACTAGGCTTGCAGGATGTTCAGTGGACCGTACGGATTAATCGTGGTGCGTGTAATTTGACCCGTAGACCCTTTTTTATATGTAAGTGTTGAAGAGAAAAGGGACATGATGTTTGATTTATCGGTGGGGTTAAATTAGTTAAGAAAATCCAGATTAATTTTAAATAAAAATACTATTAGATATTATTTTTTATAAAACAAAAATATTAATATTAAGAGATATAACTTAATTAATTATATTTTAAATTTATTTTTAAAAATTTTAAAGTAACTAAAAATTTATATAATTATTAATTTTAAAATTAGTTAAAATATATAAAAATATTCATATTAATTTTTAAAAAATATATATATATATATATTATAAAAGATTCGAAAGATCTTAACCAAACCAGATCGAGTCTGGTATCTTCCTGAAGAAGCTGAGAAGCGAGAAACCCGTGAATCAGAAGCCATATATATTTTTTCTGTCGGCTTCTCTGTTTTGTGATCAAAAGTTCTGATTTTTATGGAGATAAAAAGTGAAACTTCTGTACACGGGCATGACAGTGACTGTGATAGTAAACAAAGGGCTTAATGGGGACATAAGAAAATGTGGAAATAAAAAACTGAGTGAGTGGATCATTATTCGTGGTGGTATATTTTTCTTTTATTCGGAATATAATAGAAAGTAGATTCAGAACATTTTAGTTGGAATTTTAGTGAAAAATCCCAAGTAGCTAACGACATCAGATTTGAACCAGCTTTGTTTTATTTTTTTTTCAAAATGATTAAGACATTCTCGATATTCTGGCTGGAATGATAATAGAGTTAATTTACTTCGCTTTTTAGCTTGCTTCTAATTGTATAATGTATAGTTTGAATCATGTCTGTATGGAAGTACACTTTACGGTCCATCATAGTTTTTTTTAATAAATATTCCGTGGAATAAAATTTTTCTTAATTTAAATCTGATACTTCGACAGGCTGCGCATTGTTCAATTGGCAGATCCCTAGAGAGCTCTTACAACGACCTTTGGAAGGTCAGGAATCTTATTTTGCGATCCTTCCTTTTCAAATTACCATCCTTTTCAATTAACTCTGGCCTCCAAGACACTTGCGAATTGCATCCAAGAAACCATCTCAAGAATTTCGTTTCTTTTGTTGATTTAACTAGTCCACCAAGTTTGATAGTCATTGAAACAAATTCAGGTTGATATTTCCCACAGCTGCTCTCACGGAACTAACGAAAAAAATGCAGCATATAATCCCGAGTTTGATCCTTTTTCTTTGCACATTAATTTTAGTATAAACTTGCTAGTCACTCACCAACGAGAAGTCCTAGACCCGTCCGTAAAGACTCAGAAGCTTCAACCATCTACTGAGCTTACTGACAGTTAAATCGACAGCAGCTGTGTGGAAGGGCAATGAACCACAACAGTAAATTTCCTGCCAATCAACCGAACCCCAACCAAGAAAACCAACAGATTCTCAACAATTCAACGTTTGACACGAGATAGCCATAACCACTTGAAACAGGAGAGCAAACTGTCAAACATTCCATTATCATCTCACAATACAGAAACCAGATAACATCAGAAACAAAAGACGCATGTCATATCAAACCAAACATAGGGAAGATAGGTATCTGTTTCGATATTACTTAATTTCTTGACACATGCAGGAAGTGCACCATGCTGAGTTTTAATTTGCAGCAGTAGGTTAGAAACCATGAATTTTAATGCTTTCCTTCTTCACAATGCCAACCTGACCAAACAAAACAAAATACAAGTTTGGAATTCACTTAACTATGAGCATCAGGTGATGCCCGAAAGGTGAAAGAATTGATTTTTAAAGGCTCATCAACTGTCACAAGGAGTGAAGATTACCTGAACAAGGAAGGTAGAGACATTCTTGCGCTGGTCACCTTGAAGTTGAATAACCTATACACATAAAATAGCATTTGCAATGAGGAGAGAAACATTCAATGCTAATTTACATGCTAAGGTGAAACACACACCTGGCCTAATTCAGGGTCCTGCACCACTGTACCATTACAGCAGAACTCTTTCTTGAGGTCCTTTAGTATCTTGTTATAGCTGAATTCTTTTTTCAAACCTTGCACAGTTGTCAAGCTTTTCCTACCATTGCGTTGCTGTATACGAATGTGCACATAGTCTTTTGTCCCAGCACCAGAGTCCTCAGCATTTGCATCAGCAAAAGGATCTACCATAAAAAAACCACATTATTGTTAGACATATGGATGCATATGGAGTAGATGGTTTTGTCACATCTCAGAAAAATTCTAGTGTCAGCACAACACTAGTAAGGAAATCTAATATAAGTAAAAAAAGCAAGCTTACCATAAGCTGTAGGAGTTTGGGCGTCGAAATCAGACATGAAAACTTAACTGTTCAAGTAAGTCCAACAACCTGAAAGCTCAGACCTAAACAGCAATAACTCACATTAACAGGGACTAAAACACAATTAAAGACTAAGGATAACTACCTTTGTCAAAGATAGGACAGTTGATGTCCCTTCATCCTTTCTATCATAACAACATATTTCACAGGGACTAGAACACAAATGAAAACTACGGTTAACTAACTTAATCAAAGATATCACTTCCTTTCTGATACTACAACACATTTCTTAGGAAGCAAGACCAAGTGGCTCTATTTCTACAACAGAACATGCCACAAAAAATGCACACGACAAAGTTAACAACCACAACATCAAATCAACATCCTAGATTAATATATGTTGCTCAAGTGTCATAAATCAGTGCAAATACCAGATAATAAATTCCAATATATATCAAATTGCAAACTAATACGAATAAGGAAACACGGACATCCGTGCAATCCATAACAAGTAACCTTGCTTTCTTCATCAAAATCCCACTAAATAAAGATCAAATATCCCAACTATCTGATTAATCAAAGAGAAATAATCACACCCATAAGCCCAAAAGCTAGTTAGGCCACAGACACAAAAACGCCTACAGTAAATGAAAAAACAAAAACATAAACAAAACTAACAATCAAAACATCAGAAAAGCAACCTTCCAAGAAAAAGATTAAAGTTTGCAATTAAATAACAAGGATATGATCTTTTTAAACAAGATCCACATAATTACCGCAAAATATTAACAATTAAGCTAATAATTTGCATAAGAAGACGATCAAATCGACTAACTTGAACAAAAATAAATTACCTTATCCGGTGATTAGGGTTTCGACGCGTGAGGTTATCTGATTGATATGAAGCGAAACCCTAAATCGGATGAGTCCAAGCTTTTTTGATGAGAGTCCTTTTGATTTCGAAGAAAGCTGAAGAGATCTCTAGAAACTAGATAATGAGAACAAGCCAGTGGGTGTTGGATTGAAATTACATTTTGGGGCTGGGTTGGTGAAGACTGAGTGCTACTCTCAAGAGTGAGAGTGTGTAACTACGCGCTGCGATGAGCGCTGTCCTGGCTGTGATTTGATAAGATCGAACACGTGGCAGGTGGAGAATGCGATTAGAGAAGATTCGTAGTGGAGGCAGCGCAGGAGAAGGAATTCGTTAGAAGGACGAAGTTGTCTATATAAAATGTGTTTCAGAACATCAAGAAAAACGTTGTGCTTTATGGGAGAATCACAAGCAGAACTAAAAATTAAAAAAAATTAATAAAAAAACATAAAAAGGATTTTTTTTATCATAAAAAAATTATTTCTATATATTTATAGAAAAATTAAAAAAAATTAAAAAATAAATAAATTGTTAAGATAATTTTTTTATTGAAATGAAAATTAAATAACATTATATTTATACCATTCAAAAAACTATATCAATAATTTGTCTATTCTATATCATTTTTGCAATTAAAAATGCTCTTAATTTTTACCAACAATTTTGTGTTTCTAAATTTTAAATATAATAATTTATCAATAATATTATCAAATTTTATAGAATTATTTTAATATAAATAAAAAAATGAAATTGATTATTTAAAAAAAATAATAGTTGACGATAAGAGATGAATTGCTAGTTTTTATTTTTTATCTTATCAAAAATAATTTTTTTATTAACTAAATAACATTTTCCTTTTGAAATATACCTTAGAAATACTTATGTTTCAATTCTTATTTTTTTTATAAATTAAAATAACATGTTTTTCACATCCAAATCAATATAATTTTAAATTTTAATAAAACAAAATCTATTTTCATATATAATACAACACAAACAATCATATTTTATTTTTCTTTTATCACAAGATTCGTTGATGACTAGATGAAAATAAAAAATCCTAAAACAAATCCAATTTGATAAGTTTAAAGTTGCCTAGCGAAAGCAACAAATTCATTATTAGTATTTTGAGTTAATTTTCTAAATACCAAATCTAGTCCCTATTATCTCTAATTAAGTAATGAACTAAATCTCACAACTTATTGATGTCCAATCCCTAATGAAATATATCTTAAATTACCGTAAAATATTATTTTATCATTTTCCTTTTATTTTATAAGACTTAACTTGATAGTGTTACTTTTCATTATAGTTATTAAACTTAATCTAGAGTTTGATCCCGTCATAAGACTGAGTTTCGAGTTATAGATTTATTTAATTAGATATTTATACATAAATAGTTATCGTTTATTTATGTAAATTATAACTCACGGCAAAGCACTGGTTAAATGACTAGCAATTATTAAATCTAAACGCACGTGGCTCGATTTATTAAGGTTTTGTCATTATAGTTCTTTCACTCTTTAATCATAAATGCCACGAATATACAAGAGCCATACCTTAGCTCTCATTTCGATCTCCGAAAAAAGAAAATTAAGGTCTTCCGTTTCAGTTCTGTCCCTTATGTTCAGTGTCTCTAGTCTCTCTCTCTCTCTCTCTCTCTATCTCT